>RJWJ010044416.1:0-12180 GCA_004363605.1 Indri indri | reverse complement strand
ATGCAATAATACTCCACTCTGATTCTACTGACATTTCATCTATTATTTTGAATTATAACATGGAGTAATTTGCAGTTATGCCATTTCTCTTTGGCAAGAAAGTGTCATATCTCAGTTCAGTCATTTTTTTAATGTTTATCTGTCATATAAGAGTTGAAAATTTTAAAAAGAATTTTATTTCACGATCTCCTTTGGGGAACCTCGTAAGGCTCTGAATTACTTAAAATGGTAAAGAGTTACTTCTTCAAGTAAAAACTCTAATTGCAAACAAAACTGAGACTGTGGTGCTCATGCAATGTTTGGCAATGCATCCGGTTTTTCTGCTTTGATGAAGAAAGCAGCTCAACACGTCACTATGAGTCATGGCTTTCTACATCACCTTACATAGATATTAAAGTCCCTGCCAATAGTCCTGAAAGAAGTTTTGCCTATAGCTACAGAAGCCATCAATTTCTTCAGACACTGGGGTTTAACTTATTGGCTTTAAAGAGATTTTTCATCAAGAAATAAAAGCAGAATATAAAGTTATTCATAGGAAATCACTCCTGATATAATTCCATAGAGAAAAAGTCATTTGTGGTTTGATTTATTTGATCACATGAATAAGATAAGTCTTTTGTTCAGCGTGAGATCCTGAGGTTGCCATCGAGGTTGGAAACAGACCAAAAAAAAAAAGAGCCATGAGCCTTTTTGCCTTTGGCTAAGTTGCCACTGTGGGAGAAGATGGGAACACACAAATAAGAATAACCTTTCCCACATTGAAGTAGATTCTCCTGGTTCTATTCAAGAGTGATGGGCTGGGCGCGGTGGCTCACGCCTGTAATCCTAGCACTCTGGGAGGCTGAGGCGGGTGGATCGTTCTGAGCTCAGGAGTTCGAGACCAGCCTGAGCAAGAGCGAGACCCCGTCTCTACTAAAAAAATAGAAAGAAATGATATGGACAACTGAAAATACATATATAGAAAAAATTAGCCGGGCATGGTGGCGCATGCCTGTAGTCCCAACTACTCGGGAGGCGAAGACAGTAGGATTGCTCAAGCCCAGGAGTTTGAGGTTGCTGTGAGCTAGGCTGACGCCACGGCACTCTAGCCCGGGCAAAAAGAGTGACACTCTGTCTCAAAAAAAAGTGATGAATGTGAAATTGGAATGTGGATTTTCACCATTTTATCACGGACATATGCAGTATCGATGATGCTACAGACTTTGAAAAGATGACAAAATTTGTAGATGTGAGAACAGAGGAAATGATGCAACTGTATCAGCTTAAAGAGACCTAGAAAAATCTAGTGTGTCTGGACATAAGCCTATCTGTGACAACATAATTTTGTTATTCGGGGCTTTCTTTCACTTGTTGTTATCAAAATTAAAAGCCAAAATTAATAGACTATCACAACCCTGAACGCGCCTGATCTCGTCTGATCTCGGAAGCTAAGCAGGGTCGGGCCTGGTTAATACTTGGATGGGAGACACCTGGGAATACCAGGTACTGTAGGCTATTTTCTTTTTAAAAAAATAAAAAAATAAAATAAAATAAAATAAAAATAGACTATCACAAACACCAAACATATTATCACGTAAGACTATGCTACGATTTCTCCTCTTCAAACAATGGCAGCCTTCATATTGAAATTTGCTTCGGGAGAAGAATTTTAATTTTGTTTTTTCTTTTGTATTTACACACTTTGGATTTATTTCAAATTACTTCATTTATGTGAATAAACAAGAATGAAAGAAGGAAATTTTTCTAAGTTTTTTTGTGAAGGAAATTAATATCTAATGCATTAAAATGAGGTGTGTGTCAAAATTTGGGGGGATGTTTATGTGTATTTTTGTGAGAAAATGATCTTTATCTTCCATTATATCAAAAGAGGTGAATGACTCCTCCCCCAATAAAAAGGGTTAAGAACAACTAATCTTAAATAGCCACTTTATTTTAAGTAAATAAGTGGAGTCCCTGGAACATGGAGTATTTGCCTAAGGTCACACAGCTAATGAGTGTGATAACTGGAATCTGACCCAAGTTCTCTTGCATGTAAGGCCGCACTATACACGTAGCCATTACATTTCTTCAACGGGATATCCCACAGTCACGCAAGCAAGTTCTTTGGAACCAAACCAAACCAAAATGAAATAAAAAACAACAAATCAACCAAAAAAATTCTGTGAAAATAAGTCTTTTGTTCCAAAGGTGTGACATATCAGATTTTAACCTTGACTTCCTACCTGTCTAGACCTGTGCCGATTGCCAGCCTCTTGGAAAATCCACCTGCCACCCACCCCATCTTGTTCCTGCTTGTTTTTCTTCTTTAATGACAGATGTCCCAGTTTAAAATCCACTAGCAGATTTAAGCAACTGAAGTAACCAACACTAGCCTTCACCTGGGTGTGTCTCTAAACCCAAACCTCTGCTTTTCCTGCTGTGTCATTTTGCTATTGTCTGAACCCTGTGTATAGTACCAGAGTTTAGTAAGTTATTGTGGCCATATGCTAAAATAAACCCTTTGCTTTAAAAAGAAAATAATGAGAAAGCTAGTTTAAAGCTTTTTTATTCTCACGTATATAAAAGTCATATATTTTTAAAATTTAACTCAATAAAGCATCTTTTTTATAACCTAAAATTTTTTTTTTTTAGTTCAAGACTTTTTCTTAAATTGCTGATCAAAACAGAGTTGTGATGTTGTCTCTTAGTAGTTCCTGTCATTTTGAAGATGGGGTTGGCCATTTGAATTAAGTCTGCTGTTCGTATGTGAACAACAAATACCAACAACATTAGCTATCAAATCAACATCACTGTGGTGCTGGGAGCTGTATAAGCATGCCTCTGGTTCTTACAACCATTCTGGGAAGTAGAAAGTATTATCTCAATTTGTGGATAAGAAAATTGAGATCAAAGACGTTAAGTGGCCTGCCAAGTATACACTGTTATACGTGACAGAGCCAGATTTGGAACACAGGAATAAATATTTTTTAAAAATTCATATGAAGCCAGCATACGGACAAAACCTTTCTTATCATGAATAAGTGTAATGTAATTTAGAGGTAGTTTAGGAAACCCATGTACCTACTTCTGGGAATCCAGAGGGCCTTTGTTAGCCCCTAGCCCAGGGTGGGAAACCTGTGGCTTTAAGACCACATGTGGCCTTCTAGCTCCTCAAGTGTGGCCCTTTTTGACTGAATTAAAAATGTACAGAACAAATGCTTTTATTTTTATTAATATATTTTTGTTCATCTTTTATACTTTTATTTTATTTTTACAATGAATTTGTTTAAAATACCAAAGAACAAAACAAATTTCAATGAAATAATCCTCCCTGATTGACCGGCACAACGAGAACATTAGTAAGCCACGAGGGCTAAATTGACAGCTGCTATGCTCATCATTTAGTCCTAACTTTCCCCACCTGACTGGTGCTACTACTGCACGAGGCTGGTTGGTGAGAGTTTATGGGGGTCAAGTTTGCAAATCTGTGATCAGCTTTTGACACTGTGCTCTGTGTTTCTGTTTAAAGTTGAATTTGTGAATAGTCACAATGCTCGACAGGATTTTTAAGTTCTGTCTGCTTAACAGCTCATTGTGTCAAAGAAGACCAAGAGAATGCTGAAGGAAGAAAACAGATTTTTTTAATGAGGATTAGGAATTGCAATATTATCTTGTTTCTGCTTAAAGATGATTTACTTGCTTTGTGATACTGCAATATTAATGTTAAAGAAATTCAAGGGTCATCAGCATTATAACACTCATAAGGACCACAAATATTTTAAATTAGAGGGAGAGGTGTGAAAGGTTGTATTGCAGAAATTAAAAGATGAAAAGCAAAAGCAAAGACAATTCTTTCCAGCAGCAATAAGACCTGGAAATAATGCCACTGCAGCAACTTACAAAATAGTTTATATACTCAGGAAAAAAGGGAAGCCATTCAGTGATGTAGAAATTGTGAAAGAATGCATCGTTGAAAATGTAGGATGTTTAGACCCTGATAACATTTCAAAGTACAAACACCTGCCTCTTTCAAGGAAAACCACAACTGATTGGCAGCATGAATTAGCCTTCAACTTAACAACTTAATGCAATACTTCAAAAGGAAAATATAAATAAATTATTTAATCACTTTGGATGAATCAACTGATACTACTGACTTGGTGCAGGTTTTCTACTTCATTTGGGTCATAACAGAATATTTTCTTTGCTATGAAGAGTTACTCACTTTGGGCACTCTTGCAAAGAGAACACAGGGAATAGATATTGTCAACAACTTTCAAGATAAATGCCCTGAAGTTGGACTGAATTTGATAAATTTAGTGAGTGTTTATGTACAAATGGTGCACCTTCCATGACAGAAAAACATGAAGAGTTTACTGCATGGATTAAAAAAAAGTGTTAACAGATCCAGATGCTCTCATTTCTTTTCATTGTATGAAAAAAATTCAGCAAAATCTCTCTGCTAAAGCTACTATTTTAAGTAACATTTTGCAACAAGTTATAAGTCTTGTTAACTATATTCATGCAAATGCAACATGGTATCATCAGTTTCATAACATGCTAAAGTTGAATGATGAGGTATTCAGTGCAGATTTGCGTATCCTTCTAAAGCACATTGGCTATCGCAGGGACAGGTGTTAGCCAAAATTTTATCTCTGTGGGAACAGATAGTTAAATTTTATGGAGAACAGCATCAGCGATGTTCTTCTTGAAAGAAGATTTCTATAGGAATGCAGCATTTCTGTGTGATATCATGTCAAATCAAAATGACTTGAATATTTATTTGCAAGGTAAAACTAAGTCTATACATGACTTGTGGCAAAGAATCCAAGCATTTCGAAAAAAGCTATCCTTTTTCAAAACACTTCTTCAAAAGGAAAATTCCAATGAACATTTTCCCCAGTTAGCAAAGGTCATTGATGAGCAGGATGATGTATGTGAATCATCTGAAGAATGCACAGCTGTTACAGACCTATTAATTGGAGAATACAATGAAAGGTTCACTGACTTTGAGAATCACAGCATCACACTCAAATTAGCATTTTAGCCTACTTGATATCACCTAGTTGATATCACCAAGTCACTTAAAGAACTACAGATGGAATTGATTGAGCTCTTAGTAGATGACATTTTAAAGTCATTGTTTGATGCTAAGAAAGATCCAATAGAAACATGGAAAAATGCAGTAGATATCCACACCTTCAACGACATGCCCAAAAAATGCTTTCTTGCTTTTCAACCACTTATTGCTACGAACCTATGTTCTCCTTCCTACCTAACCCAAATCAAGACGGACTTAAGGTCACAAATGACTGATACCCATCTAGAAGATCAACTGAAACTGTGGACCTCCATGCTACAAACAAATATTCAAATGCTTTCCAACAAAAAGCAGACAAAATAAAATCATTAAAAGGTTATTTAACTTTAAAATTAACAAATAGTTTTCATTTTTTGAAATTAAATACATAGTAGTTAGATTTTTTCAAAATAATGCACATTTTTAAGTAAGTATATCTAATTGAAGTTTCTTGAATGCAGCCTTACTTGATTACAGCTATATTAATTTGGCCTTCCAACATGAAAAGTTTCCCCACCCCTACCCTAGCTTAATTTCCCCTCCCTGCAAGCAGGATCTGTTAGGTTGGAGCAGCAGTGGGTGAAATCAAGGCAAGTGATTTGGGAGGATAAACTAAAAAAGAAGTCCTGTCTAGGAAGTCAATAGTCAAAGGTCAAGGGAGAAGAGATAAATTAACCAACATTTTATATTCTATGAGGAAAATAAAAAGTTCTCAAAAATCTAATAATTTTTTCTTCCATTTTCCTTTCTCATCTTTTCAAAGTCGACTTTCAAGCTGCTTCTCATTCCCTGTTTTGAATAAAACTGATCACTCCCCCTCAGGCTCAATTATGATACAGTTTAAACCTGTTGTATTTTGCTGGCTTGATGTCACTTGTGTGAGCCATACAGACTTGTCTAAATCTGAGTTGGAAGTACGTGACCTGCAGAAAAGTGCTGCTACCCAGTTTGTAAAACAGCATAGGGCATGTATCAGATACAAAAGGAAAGGCAGATTCTCAGGTGAACAAATCAAAAAACTTAGATGCCAAACTTAGGCTGTTTTAGCTACAAGTTGGAAACTCGATGCTAGGGAGAGAAATAGAATACTTCACATTAACGGATTTACAATGTAAATAAAATTAAACTGACTTCTAAAGATTATTGTAAAATAAAGTTTTTAAGGATTTACAGGATGTCTATTGTGAAATGAAACACTTAACCTCTCTAATACAAGTTTAGTGCTTGTCTTAATCTTGTTACGCATAAACAAAAGCCTAGGCAGTGACCAAATAACTAATTTAAAATTTAGTTTTCAAAATATTGCCATGCAGCCAAGAATCTTGAAGAATGGTGCACCCCACATACAATTTGGCAAAGAACTAGAGGCTATTGCAAGATGTCCTGATTTCATTTGCTTTACCTGTTTATCAAACCACTTATAAGAAAAGGGGCACTTGCCTTTTGTCTCTACATATAGTAGATTCGCTGTTTTCTAAAACTGCATTGCCATTAATAACTAAATTACTACTAATAAACGTTTGAAAGAAATACATTAAAAGCTATAGAAGGAATAGAAATAGGTTGCCTACTTTGCAAATTTTGCCTACTGCTAGGATATTCGGTCAAACAACGTGTTATACATTCCATGAAGCCAGCAATTACCACTTAAAGTACTTCTGCATTCTCTATGGCACTCAATGCTAGATTCCTAATTAGTCACCGATAAGCGCTTGTTGACTTGTCTCATGTATCTTATGTAAGCAGTGTAACAACCTGCTTTGATTTCCTACTCCTCCCACTTCTCCCAGCTAGAACTCTTCCTCTTCCCCTGAGCAGCATAGTTGAATTTTTGTCTTATGCTCTTAGCTCTTTCTGAGTTATGGCCGGGCCTTCTTCTCCCCTGATGGGCCCTAAACTCTTTGAGGATAGAGACACTGCCTGTGTGATGTTCCCATTCTTCACAGTGCCTGGCACATTGCAGACACTAAATACAAATTGATTGAAGGGGTACTTGAAGAAAATAATTGAAAAGAAAATATGAGAGTTGGATGACTTCTTCTAGTTCCCAACCCTAAAATTGCTTATCTTTGATAAAATAAATTGAGATTTATAGCTGTACTTGTAAATACACAGTATAGAAGGCAGATAAATAAGAATCTGTGTTCGCATGCTTTGTTCCCCTTACAGGAAAATCTTTACAGATCACAAACTACATGCATTTTATCCCTAATGGCTATTACCTTCCTTTTGCATTCCGAATGCTAGGTAATACTTATGATGAAAAATCCCCTAAGATATAAACATCTATTTTTTTGTCTAAATGGGGCTGCTAGTCTTCTAGCAAAAAAAAATGTTTATTTTTCTCTATTCCTTTTTTCTAAATATTGTAGTGCCTCTCCATTGAAGATAGATCATGTCTCTCGAGCATTATAAACTTAGATCTCTGCCTTCCTAGATGCATTTTCATCAAAGTATTTTTCCATGACTTTTATAGTCATGGTGTGCAGGAGTGGAAGGAAGAACACTAACATTTATTCATTGCCTGTTACATGCCAAATATTGTGTTAAGCGCTTTTATTTTTGGTGTCTTGTTGAATCCTCATGAAAGGCCCTGTGAGGTATGACCATTTTACGAATGAAAAAACTGAATATCAGGAAGATTAACTTTCTTTCTCAGTGTCTTATAACAAATAATAAAGCCAAGATTCAAACCCAGGTTCATTTCACTTTGAATCCTACAGTCTTCCTACTGCCCTATGCTAAAATTTTTGAGAATATTTATGCAAAATAAAAAAAGGAATATTTTACTCCATCGTGCCTAGCAGTTGACAGAAAGCAGGGAAGGAATGAAAGCATGATGTGCAGAGAAGCATCCCTACCCTAACAATGGGTTCGCTTAAAATGATGTGAACTATCCAAACATATAAAATATATTTTTAATGGACTACATTACTAAAATTTTTTATCACTAAAAGAAAATTATCTTTTAAATAGCAAAAGCAGTCTCCATAAAATGTCTTTGCGTTTCTAGGTGTATGAGAGGTTAATACTGAAATATTTAGCACTTTGGTGCTTTCCAATCAAACCAGAATTGAAGGATAAGTAAGTGTTATGAGCTCTAGCAGGCAATTTTAATTGTCATCTACCTAAGGGCTTTAGGCATCAGGGTGCCCAAAGAAACAGGATGTCCTACCCAATGGTGATCTTCTCCATTCCTAGAGGGAAAGCACCTTTAACTGCACAGATGATCGACATTATAGATCGGGAGTATAAATAGAAGAAAATTTTATATTAAATAAACACATGAGATGAACAATATTTCAAACTTTCCAAATTAGTCCCACGTTGAGGAAGTAGAGGGAGAAGGGAACTGACATTTCTTGCATACTATAATATGCTCTAATAGGATGGCCTGGATTTACCAGGCCAATATTTGATATAGGGTCAAGTCGCTTTCAGACATGGCTCACTCACTATTGCCCACTGCTACACACTTGACAGAAAAATCTGTCAAGAAAAACATTATCTTATTTGTAGCTTTTATTACATTGCATTTTTAACACTGTTGGAAAATTCAGGCTTTTACAGACAGGTCGGATAATACGGTAGTTTCAAAAGCCATTAAATGACACTGTGTTTTGGATCATGTTCTCTCTCTTTTTTAACAGTATTATTTAGGTGTGATTAACATACAATGAACTGCACATATTTAAAGTGTCCAATCTGATAAATGTACACCTATAAAAGTGATCACAGTAATAAAAAAACCCCACACTTATCATCCCCACAAGTGTCCTCATGCTCCTTTGTAATCCTTCCCTCCGCCATACCCAGGCAACCACTGTTCTGCTTTTTGTCACTACAGTTTGAATTTTTTATAATTTTATAAAAATGTAACCGTAAAATGTGTAGTCTTTTTTGGTCTGACTTATTTCACACAGCGTAATTACTTTGGGATTCATTCAGGTTGTTGCATGTACCAATAATAATTCATTCCTCTTTATTGCTGAGTAGTACCCCATACTATTTTTTTCCATTTATCCCTTCACTTGTCCCTCTTTTCTGCTCACCACCCCTGCTCTCTTTATCAAAATTACTTTCTCTGATTTTCGAGTTCTGATTATACCCTTGGCATTTACCCAGGCATAGTAGACATCTGTGGTTTGGGACTTCCCTCTTCTGTTAATAGCACCCTCCTGTCCTTTGGACAACTGTATCATCCCCATTCCTCACGCTTTGGTGGGACCCTTCTGATTAGAGGGTGGACACATATAACCCAGGCTGGGCCAGAGTCTTTCCTTGGATTATCTGAATGAACCTCCTTCCCCTTGCCTTAGGAACTGTGAGGACATGATCCCAGAGCCCTGTCAGTGAATTGGTAAAGAATGAGATTGGCACAGAGACTGAAGCCCAAGTGAGAGATGGAGCAATCAGGTTTTGAGATGATCTCCCTGGATCTAGCTGACAGTAAAGCTACCCTCCCTGGCTTTCTGCATTTTAGTTGAGTGGATGCCCTGCATCCATGACCCTACTTACGGTAAGAGTACCTTTTTCTTGTTTCGGGAGGACCTCTCCTCCCATACTTTCAGCGCATGTGATCTGGGTAAAGCAGACTCCACCTTGGCTTTAAGGGTAACACATGTGTCCAAGCCCTAGCCAATCACTCAACTGCCTTAGCCACAGTGACAGTCAGTGATTCAAGCTGAGCTAATTAGAGCTACTGTTTGTGCTACTGAGGATGTTGCTCCCTTTTTTTCTGTGGGACTTGAACCTGGAACTACAGAGCTACAAATATTGCAGCCACCTTTTGACCTACTGGATGGATAAGCCACAGCCACCAAAGACAGAACCAAAGGGAGAGAAACCAGGTCCTAATGACATCGTGTGGGATATAGGCTTAGATATCCTTAAAGCCTTCACTATCCCTAGTCTTTTTAGTTACATAAACAACAAGATCCCTTTTCTGTATGATTTATTTGAGTTGTTGTTCATGTCACTTACAACAGAAAAACTTGTGATACGGTGCATTACATTAATTATCTCACTTAATCCTTATAACCTGGCAGTTATATTATTATCCCAGTTTGGCATACGGGGAAACTTTCAGTGAAGTAACCTACCAAAATCTCACAGTGGCAAAGCCAGCACTGCCATCCAATTCGACTGACAGCAAAGCCCAGTTACTGTGCAATATTGCTTCAGGGCTGGAACCCTGACCTGCTTAGCTTTACGGTTTTCTATTTTTTCTTTCTGTTACATGAATTTTAACACAGCTAACATTCGCAGCTTTCTTATTGCTGAAATCGAATGATATTTATAAGCCTTAATTCTTCTCCTCCGCCTTTTCCCCTGCTTCTTACCTTTCTTGTCCTCGTTCCCTTCTTCCTCAGTTTTTATTTTTCCATTTTTCCAGTGCGAAATGCGAAATATTTGCTCTAGTCTTCTCTTCACAGGTCATATCAATTCTAAAATGGTCCTGGTGGGGGAGAGGGGTGGTCAGTGTTGGCTTGGGCAAGGCAAAGTTAGTTGACTGAAAACTTGCACTTCTGAACTAGCTGAAGACCAGAAGACTACACACCAATCCTGTCAACTTACCTGAAGGTCAATCGCTGGGCCAGATTGCAAAGATGACAAACCCTAAGGCAGCCGCTACTCCCTCCCTTCTCTTAGGAAAAAAGATAATGATCATTCCCACAGCCCCCAGGGAAAATAGCCAATTGCCATGTCCTCCTTAACCTACATAACAGGGAAAAACCTAAATTGCACCAGCTCCCACTTTCCAACAATGTTCTCTTTTTTTTAAAAAAGGAAGGAATTTGTTAAAGCTTAAAGATAGCTTCATGTTGTGCTTTATTTTTTAGAAATCTCAAATAAGCTTTAAATGCATTTGATTATTTGATTAAGAGGCCACCTCTGCTTTTTCTCAGAGACAGAACATTGATCTAGTTAAGAGCAGTTAATATCACATTTTAAAAAGAAAAAAAGAAGAAGAACTATTTAATGCCTTTTTGGTGTCTTAATAGAGTCTTGTATGCAGCCTTGCTGGAAGCCCAGAGATAACACTTCCCAAGCATTTCATCAGTAACTAGAGAAAATTTTCATTTTAAGACAAAATATTTGAAAATTATGTGCACCTTAACTGCCAAGACTGAGTTTGGTTCCTGGATCCATTTGCCTTGTAAGGACACATGACGTCATTCTCCTGAAAGCTTTTTATAATGCTCCCTGGACTGGACCAAATGTCTCAGATATCATTCATCCTCTAGAGCTAAATCCAGTATTCCAAATTTAAAATTTTACGTGTAAACAGGGAAGAAATTTCCCCCTCCCAATTTGTAACTTGCAGGTCTACAGAGATATTCCGATGATGATTTTAAGTAGATTTGGCTCTATAAAATCTCTACAGTTAACCTTTAAGTGATAGTCTACGACTGTATTATTATGCAATGATATAGAGCTATTTTGCAGGTGCTGAGATTGTACAAAATATTTATAAAAAAATAAATGTTAGGGTGAAGCTAGATGTTTTGTTTTTGAAGCAGGTTCAAAAAGCCTTTGACCTTTGACAATACTCTTCTCACCTACAGTTTCATTTTTACCAAATATAAAATTATTTTGTTCAAGTGTTAGTGGGAGAAGACAGTTGATTGCTGCCTTTAGCTTGATTTGCTTCACTCTTGTTTGCAAAAGAATAGACTTCCTGAATGGTTCAGCCTAACAAAACAGGGAATGGGAAAGTCTTTTCCCAATTTAGTCAATTATCTAATTTCTTTGAGACAAAAAATGTTTTCCCAATTTAGTCAATTATCTAATTTCTTTGAGAATTTTTTTTAACCAACATTAATTAATAATTGGAAATGGTCCAGAAACTCAGACATGTGGGAAATTGTTTTGTAAATAAAGCTGTATTTTGATGGTATATAGGAGCAGTGGTTCTCAAACTTTATTGTGCAGCAGAATCCTAGAGGATTTGGGAAAACAGTTTGCTGGGCCCCACTCCAGAGTTTCTGATTTCAGCTGGACTGGAGTGGGCCTGAGAATTTGCATTTCTAAGACATTTCCAGGTAGCATTGCTGTTGCTAGTTCAGGTACTTCAGTTTGAGAACCAGTGATGTAGAGCAAATGAAAACTAGCTTATT
>RJWJ010044415.1:0-12187 GCA_004363605.1 Indri indri | reverse complement strand
ACCTACCTAACCGGTACAATGAACACTATTGGAGTGATAGGCACACTTATAGCCATGTCTCAAGCATTACAAAAGCAATCCATGTAACAAAAACATTTGTACCTCCTTAATATTTTGAAATAAAAAAAGAGAATGTTTTAAGTTTTATAACGAATTAAAACATTTTAAATTAAATGTTAAATTATGACCTATTGATTCTAAGTGCTAGTCCAAAAGGTAATTTCCTTTGGACTATGCTATGTTATTAATGCAAAGAAAACAATATTAAATGAGAAATTTAAATTAAAAAAAAAAACAGTTGTTCTCAAGATGTGGTCTCGGGACCCCTGAGGGTTCCTAACACACATTGATGGATCCACGAGGTCACACCTGTTTTCCTAATAATACTAAATTGCTGTCTGCCTTTTTCACTGTCACTCTCCCACAAGAGTACAGTGAAGTTTCCTAGAGGTTACAGGACATGTGACATTGAAGCAGATTGACTACAGAAGCAGCCATGAGAATCCAGCTGTCTTCTCTTAAGCCAGACATTAAAGAGAGTAGAAAGAAATGTAAAACAATAACATTCTTCTATATTTTGTTTTAGAAAACATAGTTATTTTTTAAAATGTTATTCGTGGTAACATGTAATATATTCATTATTGTTAATTTAAAATATAATAACAAATAATTTATCAGTTTTAATTTCTAATATGGTGAATATTGATAAATATGATCCATACGAACAAAAACTCTTTGGATCTGAGAGAAAGTCTGAGGAGGGGGCAGTCTTAGGGAGGTTCCCATACTTTAAAGTAACTGTTTTGGAATACACCAGAGCATTCTGTTCTTCTTAACAAGGCCTGACCTTAAGAGAGACTATTTCGCCAGGGTCTAGCCTCCTGAAGTTTTATCAGAGCCTAACTGACCCAGGGGGAGGGAAATACTTAATTCTAGCCCACTCTAGCATCCTGTACCATGTGACTGGGACAAATAAACCAAGAGGCATTTGTGAAGATTACAGACCAGGGACACAGGCTCCCTAAAAGACTGAGACCTATTCGTAGGATTGTAGAACACTTCCCCGACCCCACGCACACACTCTACCACCACATTACTGAAAGCCTATTTACTGCAGTTCCTTTTACCCAGTACGTCATGCCTGGCTTTCAACAAAAACTTACAAAGCATATTATAAGGCAAAAAACATAGTTTGAGAAAACACCAGAACCAGACTCAGACATGGCAGGAATGTTGGAATTATCAGACCAAGAATTTTAAATAATTATTATTAATATGCTAAGAACTCTAATGGAAAAAGTAGACAACATGCAAAAAACAAATGGGTGATCTAAGCAAATAGATGAAAATTCTAATAGAGAATCAAAAAGAAATGCTAGATATCAAAAACATTGTAACAGAAATGAAGAATACCTTTGATGGGCTCATAAGTAGACTGGACAGGGCCAAGGAAAGAATCTCTGAGCTTGAGGATCTGTCAACAGAAACTTCCAAAACTGAAAAGCAAAGCAAAGAAAAAAGACTGAAAATAAAACCAGAAAAAATATCCAAGAACTGTTAGACAAGTACAAGAGGTGTAACATATGCATAATGAGAATACCAGAAGAAGAATAAAGAGAGAAAGGAACCAAAGAAATATTTGAGGAACGTAAAGAGGTCTTGAGATCAAAAAGTTTGGGAACTACTTCATTAAAGATTTTCTTTTATGCTAAAATGTGTAACTGGATTTATTTGCCAATATTTTGACACAGAGAGAGGGCCATTTCTTGTCTACAAGTTCACTAAGTGAAGTCTTAAATAAATCACGCCCATGGAGATTGCCTGCAATTTTCAATTTTTTTTTAAATTTCAGAATATTACAGGGGTACAAACATTTTGGTCACATGAATTACTTTTGTACAGTTTAAGCCAAAGTTATAAGTGTGTCCATCACCCAGATAATGTGCATTGTACCCATTAGGTATGAATTTACCCAACCTCTACAATTTTCAATTAAAATTTTCTTAAAGAATTTAAAGAATTTTTGCAAAAGGATCAGGGTGGAGAATCTGTCTGGATTTTAACAGTTGTCTCCCTGACATCTAATATGACAGCAATTTATTTTAATATTTTGCCTTTAATGAATCTACTCAAAGCATTCAACTTAGTTTTCATAAGAGCAACTCTTTCCACCATCTTTATAGCTTGGTTTGTGTAACTTAAAAATTATATAACGACAAGGTTAACAAATAGCTTGAGCAGGCTGGGGAGCCACTGTAACTGCCTCTTAGTGTACCTCCCAGCTAAGTAGGAGCCGAGGCATTGAGCAGTCTGCAACCTAACATGGGCACTGCTCTCTATGTTTGGCAGAGTGAATGGATAGTGTTAGTTAATCTGGGGAGCCAGGTAAAAGGAGTGTGGTTGAAAGAAGGCACTTCTCAAAAGTGGCAACCACTACAAATATTAGTGTCCTACTTTTAACTCAAACCCTCTTATCCACTAACCCACACACTCCTCTCAATTACAGCAAAGCTTTCCTTTTTTTTTTTTTTTTTTGAAACAGGTTCTGGCTTTGTCGCCTGGGCTGGAGTGCAAATGCATCATCATACCTCACTGCACCCTCAGACTCCTGGGCTCAAGCAATCCTCCTGTTTCAGGATCCCAAGTAGCTGGGACTATAGGCATACACCACCATGTCCAGCTAATTTTTTTTATTTTTTGTAAAGACGGGGTCTCACTATGTTGCTCAGGCTAGTCTCAAACTTCTGGCCTCAAGCAGTCCTCCAGCCTCAGCCTCCCTAAGTGCTGGGATTACAGGCATGAACCACCACGCCCAGCCTATAGGAAAGATTTCTTATCTCCTTATCCTCACTAACCCTCATAGTACCCAACAGAGAATAAGAGGATGGTTGGAGGAATGTTTTGATACTAAGTCATAACAACTGTTCGGTACCCAGTACCCTATGCTAACTTAAACGCCCTCTCCTTCCTGTTTCCTCTGGTTTTTGTCTTGTTGTGTTCTGTTTCTCTCTCTTAGTTTTAAAATGCTGTCTTTGGTCTGCCTTTCTCTTTATCCCCAATCTGTCCGTAAGCCCTGTAATGTCTTTCCTATGACGTCTCTCGTGTTGGCCCCACACACCCTTCCCTCTGCCCTTTATCCTCTGACTCCTCTCTGCTGCCTGGCTCACATACAAGTTAGGGACACTTGCAAAATCTCTCACAGAGTGTAGCTGTTACCAGAACCTTTCTGGTGGTCACAGGCCCTGCCTTCATCATTTCTTCTTTCTTTCCGGTGCCTGGTGCTGGCCCACGGCACATATCTCTTGCTTCCTGTTTTCAAGGGCAGGGGTCATGTCTGGTCAGCCCTGGATGTGTGCCAAGGGGCTGCAGGGAAGGCCACACTCGGGCAGCGTGTAGATGACTAGTGTGTCTGTCTCAGCCAAGGCAAACCTTCCCCCTCTTGTTTTGACACTCAGCTTTGCAAAGACAAGTGGCAGAGCCCCACATAATATTGTGGTCAAAGCACAGCAAGAATTTAGTTATCGCCTCTACTTCCAGGAAGGTCAGCAAGGACAGGATGGGAACTTTCTAATCTAAGGAACATTCCTTTGTGGTGAGACTTAAGATTTACACAGAGCGTCGGCAACTTGTCTAATTGGGTTTATGGGACACAAGCCCTAAACTCCTGTGAGGCTTTTCACCAAACTTTAAATTGCTTCTGGGATTAAAACTGGCCCCTGAACAACCCAAGCTCTAAATTGTTCCATGACTCCTTGGTAGAACCTCTGGAGAGCGGGGTGAGGGGCAGAGAGCACAGGTGCCTGCCCTGAGCACGCAGGCCGGGAATGGCCATGCCGCTGGGCACAGTCCTCGAGTTGTCCTTCCTCTGGTTATCTTCCTGGGCCCGCAGAAGCCCAGGAGAGTGAGCAGGTAGAGCCCCTCCAGGTGTGACCAACTGTAAGTTCCCTTTCTCTTCTTGCGGAACTTGAAAGGACTGCTTAGCTCTAAGACAGCTAATCAGAACTTGTTACATATTTCCAGGTGCAGCCCCAACAGATACGGCAGCCTGGGGACAGTCACTGTGGACAATTGAAACAATCACTTCCCAAGCCTGGAGCCTTCCGGTATCCTCCATGTCATGAGACCTTTTCTCTGGGTGAGCGCTTGTCGCCAGCATGGACTTATCTGTGCACTGGATGTAGAAGGGTTCTCTCTGCTGCCAGACCTTCTTCAGGTAGGTGGGGAGAAGAGCAAAGGTGATTGTGAATGGGAACTTGGTCACAGCTTCCACATCTGAAGGTCCTTTACAGGGGAAAGGGAGCAGGCATGCTCTGGGAGTCTAGGCCAGTGTGGGAATGGGGCACAGTGGGGGAGGAGTGGGAGATGACACTGGAAGAAGGATGTTTCTGCTTGATGTAGGGGAAACCTTTCTAGCAATCAAAGCTGTCTGGCAAAGGAACAGGAGGTGCGACCTCCAGACACCTCAAGGTGTTCAAAGCAAAAACAGGAAAATTGTGTTTTGTGGAAGGTATTTATACAGTGGAGGGGGAGGGGGGAAGGACCAGTTACTTTACAGTTTTCCTGCCAAATCTAGGATTCTCCAGTCAGGAGTATTAATATCCTTAAAACAGATCTCTTTCCCAAGATGTTTCCGATTCCCATGGTTAATCTCCTCTGATATGTGCATGAGGATAGCTTCAAACTGTGCCCAGTTTCTCCCACCCAATCTTCCCCAACCAGCAGCAGTGTAATCATCATGGATGCAATGGGTGGAATTCAGGGACCTCACCTCCCACCCCACGCACGCCCTGCCATGAAGCGGATATCTTGGAGAAAGGTGTGATACCTCTAATTTTCACGAGTGTCCTAGGAAAGCAAGGATGACCAAGATCTCATAGTTAGTCCTTTACTCCTTAGTAGACCTGCTCTAGCACAAATGGAGGGGCAAGAATATAATCAGAATGATGAGGGAAGGAGCTCTGGGGAGAAGGTGAGGAACCACCTGGCCCTATCCTTGCTGTGTTCTTCTCTGAGCTTCAGTTTCCTCATCTTTAACATGAGAAGTCAAGGTTTGAGGTTTTCTCTAACATACTGGATCTATAGTTCTACAGTGACATTTTCTGCCTCCTTTGAACAACCCCTCTGTGAGAGTGGGTAGAATTGTCTGCTTTTCCGTAGAGAAAGCATTACTATGGCGTTGCAGTGGTTTAATAGTCAACTCAGATACAGAAGGGCCTGCGTTAGGAGCTGTGACATAAAACAGCCCCCAAAGCATGGAATCCAGTCACAAAGACACATTGGGAGGCATGAGGGACACTTGTCCTTGGAATCTGTCCCTGCTTCTTCGGGGATCTGGACCAGACTGAGGAAGCTGCAATACTGCGGACAAAGGTGGTGGTTAGAGAGAGGGGGATCTAGAAGTGCTTCTGTCAGGGTCTCCATGGTCTATTGCCCAGAAACCAAGAAATGAAATATAAACCAGGGATCAAGAAACAAATATAAATGCCAGATAGACCCTAATCATCCTGGCCTCTGCTCATCACATTCTGTCTGCACAGGACTCTGTGTGGAACTGAATTATTATCAGAAAGTTATTATAAATGCACAGAATTAGAGGCAGGTGAGTGAGATGATGTCAGTGGCCAGCATCACTGAGTGTGACAGTCTGAAGCTCCCAAGGACACAGCAATTCAGGGACAGGAGGGCTAGCCAGAGGAGCCCACTTCCCTGGTCAGTGCAGGAACCCGCTGCTCACCCTCAACGTTGCTCCTTCCCGGTCCTTCTGTGACCCATCCTTATACATCCCTTCCTTCAAGTGTGCTAACACTACTGATTTCACTAAAGTTCTTTCATATCCTTGAGTTCGATTAGATTTCCAGGGTCTGCTTCTCCTGCTTTTGACCTGATATACCCTGACTTTTAAGGTAACTTCAGTAGGCAATGAATTTTATCCCTTAGATGCTGATATTACAAGTTGTTATCTCAAAGGGTAAATTGAACATAAGGCCTAGAAGCATGTCATTGTAAAGCCCACATGCTGTTCTTTATACACATGTGTTTGCTGTCCTCAGTATTTCTGAAAGGGGAAGTCAGAATCTAAAATGGAAGTGGCCAACCAATCCACTGTGGCAGAATTTGTCTTGCTGGGGCTGTCACATCAGCCAAGGCTTGAGAAGACATTCTTTGTGCTCATCCTGCTGATGTACCTGGTGATCCTGCTGGGCAACAGTGTCCTCATCCTGGTGACTGTGTCTGACCCCTGCCTGCACACACCCATGTACTTTTTCCTGGGGAACCTCTCCTTCCTGGACATCTGCTATACAACCTCTTCCATTCCTCTAGTGCTGGATGGCTTTCTCACTCCCAGGAAAACCATCTCCTTCTCAGGCTGTGCAGTGCAGATGTTCCTCTCCTTTGCCATGGGAGCCACAGAGTGTGTGCTCCTGGGCATGATGGCATTTGATCGCTACGTGGCCATCTGCAACCCCCTTAGGTACCCCGTGGTCATGAGCAAGGCTGCCTACGTGCCCATGGCTGCCGGCTCCTGGGTGGCTGGTGGAACCAACTCCTTGGTGCAGATCTCTCTTGCAGTACAGCTACCCTTCTGTGGGGACAACGTCATTAACCATTTCACCTGTGAGATCCTGGCAGTTCTAAAGTTGGCCTGTGCTGACATCTCCATCAATGTGATCAGCATGGGGGTGGCCAATGTGATCTTCCTGGGGGTCCCAGTTCTGTTCATCTTTGTCTCCTACATCTTCATACTCACCACTATCTTAAAGATCCCCTCAGCCGAGGGGAGGAAAAAGTCCTTCTCCACCTGTTCTGCTCATCTTACAGTGGTGGTCATTTTTTATGGGACTATTCTTTTCATGTATGCAAAGCCCAAATCCAAGGACCCTCTTGGAGCAGACAAGCAGGACCTTTCAGACAAACTCATCTCCCTCTTCTATGGAGTGTTGACCCCCATGCTGAACCCCATCATCTATAGCCTGAGGAACAAGGATGTGAAGGTTGCTGTGAAGAACCTGGTGAGTCAGAAATACTTTACCCAGTGACAGTGGGAGAAAGTGATGTATCTCTTGGTTCTGTGCACGCAAAGGGTCCCCTAGGAAATGATCACTTGGTAAGCATAGACTTGCTCAATGGTCTCACACAACAGTTTCCAAACTGACGTGCATTGGGTTGGGGCTTTCTTGGATGACTGAGGACAGAACACCAACTCTTTAGAATGAACAGGGTAATTGTGCTAAATCACCTAGAACCAAGGATAAGTGACTATTAAAAATTTTTAAATTTTTTATCCAGAAAAAATAAGCAATATAAATTAAAACTTTGTAAAAAATATACTTGTTTCTTTGTTAACTTGCAGACCAGTTTCAATTTGTATATGGCAACTATGCTGTTTTCTGTTCTATTGCGTAATGGGGAGTATGACAGTGAGGAAAAGTCATTTCTTCATTGGCATCCAAACCGAAAACCAATCTGCCAGTTCAGAAAATTACTGACACCAAGACACATCTCAAATGACACTATTTAACCTCTCTTTGATTGCAGGAGCTCGGAGTGTTTTATGTTTAATTATTTCTTGCTTAATTTCCTAGGGACAATTTTGGGTAACTCTTCTTTTAATATATTAATACACAGAGCACATCTATTTCGACCCAAATTCACTGAGGAGTTTGTGTCGACATCAGTCTAATTCTAAAAAACATGGCCCAAGAAGAGAATCTCTAGCAGTCTTCATTTAGATAAATCATTACTATAATGCAAAGTTTACATTCAGAGTCCCTTTATTCCCTTGCAATTAACGTTTGCTGCCATCCGAACCCCAGTGGTCAAACTCAGTTTTCTCTGTCTCTTCAGGATTTTAGATTGGACACTGGCAACAACTGCTCAACTCTACTTATAATTACCTTGTGGCTAAGAGCACAGACTCTGGAGCCAGCTAATGTCAAATGCCTCTGCCTGTGTGACTTTGGACATGATAGAAAAATTATTTAATCTTGTAGACCTTTGGTTTCCTAATTTGCAAAGTGGAAATAATTAAACCTACCCCATGGAATTGTGGGGATTAGTATGTGTATATGTAAAAAATGCACAGTGGCCAGCAAAGAGTAACCTCCCAATTAATGAATGAACATTTTTATTATTAATAAAATATGTTAAATAACTCCTCTAAGGAAGCTTTATAACACTGGAAGACAGAGCTCAATACCACACTTAACCAAATCAGTTCTGATTTATCGTCGTAGCATCTTTTGGGGTGGCTTTCTAGCTTATGAGCAGTAATCCTGTCTCTCTGGGCATTTTCCCCAGCCATCGCTCTTCCCCATCCACAGAGTGAGTCATCCATGTTTGTGCTGGGTAACACAGACCCTAAATAGACCAATCAGATTCTTTCTGCCAGGTTTTGGGGATTGTCATTAGCACCCAGGGAGTGAGTCACCGGATCCATAACACACAAACTTGGGACTATGGGGTAGTTATGTTTGACTGTGTGGATGGGGGAGTAAAGAGAAGCCAAGTCTGCAAAGAAAAAAGAAATAGTAGCCAAAGAGAGAGAGGAGCAAAGATGAGAGATGAGGAGGGAATCCTTAGGTGATCCTATGTCCTCATTTTTATTTTTCCTAAAATATTCACATTCACATTCTTGACGTTTGCTTCTAAAGGACCCCTATGTCTTCATACTAAATCCTGTTTTTCACTAATCTAGATTAAGTTGCTTTTGGGACAGGGGCAAACAAAAGTCATATCTAATACCATTACTAACATATAAAATAGATACTCCCTTTTATGTGCCCTGTGCAAATAATGCCAGGCTAATGTACATGGCACAGGCCTTGGAGAAATCAGTTCTGAAGAAATTATTCTGAACTCAACATGTGGTGCTTCTTGTAATCAATGACTCCCTTCTTGCTACAGTGGCTTTGCCCTTTATGGATTCCATCACCTGCAAATTTGGAACATGTCCAGGGGGCAATGTGATTCAGGAGGTTCAGGTTCAAATCCTGCCCTCCCCACATAGAGCTATGGATGTGTCCCCTCTCTTGAAGGGTCTCAGACATATTCAACCTGAGGTAGTACCAGATATTTCTGGTGGCTCCCACCTGTGAATTTCCCAGAGTCTATGGTTCCTTTCTCCAGGGGAAGAGTCCCTAGAAGAAAACAGAACAATGTTCTGTCTTATACAGTATTTAAATACATGAAGCTGAGTCTGGTTTCTCTCATCTCCTTAGCTGTCCATGTGCCAGGCACATATCTGGAACCTCCATCTTCCCCACTCAACAACCAAGTGGAATGACTCAGCCAGTTGATGTCATCCAGCATCTGTCATGGGTATTGATGCAGGATGTGTCCCAATGACGGGAGGAAAATCTCCTGAACTTGCCAAGTGGGTTCTTGGTTTTGCACAGGAAAGACTTCAATCATGAGCCAATGAGTGACAGAAAGTTTATTGAGACAAAGACAGATAATAAATCCTACTTCTTAGACAGAGCAGGGGTCCTCTTCTGAGCAGGAAGGGGAACTCCTTATGGGACAAAGGGGAATACTTTTAAATATTCAAAACCCCTGTTGGGAAACAGCTGTACATGACCAGCATTGTCTTTTGGTCAGGCCATGAAGTAGCTTGCATTGGCCCACACCTCTTATGTACAACAATTAAAAATGCTGGACAAAATATAATAAAGACCACTTTGTGAAGGAACTGAAGAGTTCAGAAGAAAGTGGAGAGAAATCAGAAAATGAAGGGAAGTCAAGACATTGAAGAAGGGAAGAACACTTGGTGAATTCACCATTTTGTGGATTTTCATCTGAGGACAGGCCTTAACTGGAAAGCATTCCATCTAAGGCTAAAAGAATTGTCAGAGAATAGAGCAGGAGGGAATACAGCCTAACTTTCACAAAAACCTTAACAAAATGTTAGCAGATCAAAATCAGCTATATTTTTAAAGGATCTGTACTTACATACATAATTTTAAAAGAAAATTTATAATCGCCAAGTAGGATTTATCCCAGTGTAAAGTGAGAAAGACTACACTGTCATGTCTAGGGATGTTCATTTGGGAGATAAAAATATAAAAATAAAAATGCAGTGGACGAGGTGGAGCCAGATGGCTGAATAGAACCCTCTAGCTACCATCCCCCTGTAGGAACACCAAATTGAACAACAATCCACTCAAGAAAGCACTTTTATAAGAACCAAAAAATCAGGTGAGTGAGCACACTATCTAAACATCATACCAAGTAAGGAGGCACTAAAGAGGATAGAAAGGACAGTCTTGCATTGCCTACACTACCCCTCCTCCATCCCCCTAGCAGGGCCGCTCAGAGAATCTGTGTGCATGCAGGAGGAAGAATGGAGTGATTGTGGGACTTTGCATTAGAATTCAGTGCTGCCTGGTCACAGCAGAACACAATACAGGGTAGAATTCTGCTGGCACCCATGGAGGTAGCATTGAGAACAGCTCCAGCCAGACAGGACTCTTCTCCCTCAGCAGTGGAAACCTGAGTTCCCTCTAGCTCCACCACCAACTGAATAAAGTGGCCTGGGGCCCAGATTAAATTTGAATAAAAATTTATTTGAAAAAATAAAAAGCAAAAGAACTATGAAACATTGAGGAGGGAAATAGCAGAAGATATAAACAGGTGGAAAACCATACCATGCTCGTGGGTTGGCAGAATCAACGTCGTTAAGATGTCTATACTACCCAAAGTGATCTACAGATTCAATGCAATCCCTATTAAAATACCAACATCATTCTTCACAGATGTATAAAAATTAATTTTACGCTTTGTATGGAACCAGAGAAGAGCCCGCATAGCAAAAATAATTCTAGGCAATAAAAACAAAATGGGAGGTATCAACTTACCAGACTTCAAACTTTATTATAAGGCTGTAGTAATCAAAACAGCTTGGTACTGGCACAAAAATAGAGCCATTGACCAGTGGAACAGAACTGAGAACCCAGATATAAAACCATCCTCATATAGCCACCTGATCTTTGACAAAGCGGACAAAAACATACACTGGGGAAAAGAATCCTTATTTAATAAATGGTGCTGGGAAAACTGGATAGCCACATGTAGAAGACTGAACCAGGATCCACACCTTTCACCTCTCACAAAAATCAACTCATGCTGGGTAACAGATTTAAACCTAAGGATTGAAACTATTAGAATTCCAGAAGAAGATGTTGGAAATACTCTTCTAGACATTGGCCTAGGCAAAGAATTTATGAAGAAGACCCCAAAGGCAATCATAGCAACAACCAAAATAAATAAATGGGACCTGATCAAATAAAAAGCTTCTGCACAGCCAAAGAAACTGTAACAAGAGCAAATAGACAGCCTACAGAATGGGAGAAAATTTTTGCATGCTACAAATCTGATAAAGGGCTGATAACCAGAATTTACTTAGAACTCGGGAAAATCAACAAGAAAAAATCAAATGACCTTATCAAAAAGTGGGCAAAGGACATGAACAGAAACTTTTCAAAAGGAGACAGAATAATGGCCAAAAAACATATGAAAAAATGCTCAAACATCTCTAATCATCAGGGAAATGCAAATTAAAACCACAATGAGATATCACTTATCTCCAGTGAGACGGGCCTTTATCAAAAAGTCCCAAAACAATAAATGTTGGCGTGGATGCAGAGAGATAGGAACACTCATGCACTGTTGGTGGGACTGCAAACTAGTGCAACCTCTGTGGAAAGCAATATGGAGATACCTTAAAGAGATACAAGTAGAAGTACCATTCCATCCAGCAATCCCATTACTGGGCATCTACCCAAAAGAGGAAATGATGCTGTATAAGAAAGACACCTGCACCCGAATGTTTATAGCAGCACAATTCACAATTGCAAAGATTTGGAAACAACCCAAGTGTCCATCAATACATGAGTGGATTAATAAAATGTGGTATATGTATACCATGGAGTATTATTCAGCTTTAAGAAACAATGGTGATATAGCATCTCTTGTATACTCCTGGAGAGAGCTGGAACACATTCTGCTAAGTGAAGTATCCCAAGAATGGAAAGACAAGCACCACATGTACTAACCATCAAATTGGTATTAACTGATCAACACATAAGTGCACATATAAGAATAACATCTATTGGATGTTGGGCAGGGGGGAGGGGGGAGGGGACAGGTATATGCATAAACAAAGAGTGCAATGCGCATCACCCAAAGGATG
>RJWJ010044414.1:0-12202 GCA_004363605.1 Indri indri | reverse complement strand
ATGAAACTATTAGAATTCTAGAGGAAGAAGTTGGAAACACTCTTCTAGACATTGGCCTAGGCAAAGAATTTATGAAGAAGACCCCAAAGGCAATCACAGCAACAACCAAAATAAATAAATGGGACCTGATCAAATTAAAAAGCTTCTGCACAGCCAAGGAAATTGTCACAAGAGCAAACAGACAACCTACAGAATGAGATATGATTGTTTTTGTACTCTTGTTACTGCTGGGCCTACCCCAGATTCTGAGCTGCTACTCACTGTGCTCTTTCCTCATTTTTTTTTTTTTTTTTTTTTTTGTGATCTCCAGTATGTTACTTGTGCTTCCCTCTTCCTGGCTTGTTTATGTTCCTTGTATACTCTTGCCACCACCTCTCCTGACACACACATACACAAAGACTTCCATATTTTAAAATCTATATCTCTAGCCCAGACCTCATTTCTGACATACAGACTGAATATACCCAAATTGTCGATCTTTTGGGGCTGCTATAGCAAAATACCTTAGACTAGGTAATTTATAAACAAGAGAAATTATTGCCCACATTTCTGGAGGCTGGGAAGTCTAAGATCGATGAGTCAACAGATTCAGCGTCTGGTAAAGTCTCTCTCTCTGCTTCAAAGATGGTGCCTTCTCATTGTGTCCTCACATGGTGGAAGGGATGAAGTCTGTGTTCTTACATGGTGAAAGAACAGAAAGCTCCCTCAAGCATCTTTTTATAAGGGTAATAACCCCATTCATGGAGGTGAAGCCCTCATGATCTAATCACCTCCTAAGTCCTTGCCTCTTAACACCAGCACAATGGCTATTAGGTTTCAACATGAATTTTGTAAGGACACAAACATTCAGACCCTAGTACCAACTGTCTTCTAGTTTTTATTTGGTAATATTGCCACAAAATTTTATGTAGAATTATGCTTTTATGATAAAGAGTATGAGGTCTGGAGCTAGAATTGCTAGGTTTAAATCTTTACTAGTTAGTAACCATATGACCTTGAAGAAATAATTAGATCTTTCTGTGCTTTTGTTTTCTCATCTGTAAATGAGGTTAATTATAGTATCTACCTTATAATACTATGGTCAGGATTAAATAGATTAATTACTTAGAACAGTACCCACACAAAGTAGGGTCTTGATCTCAATTATTCTTGGCCATCCCCCTTCATCTTGCAGTTGACCAAAGTGTACCTTGAAGATGTTGTGTCGGGGAACATCTGTGCATGTTTTACTTCCTGAGACATTGCATGTCTAGCTGTGTCTCTCTAAGGTCACAGAGATGAAGGAGAGTCTGGCTACTGAAATATTTTACATTTTTCTGTTGTTTTCTTCTGGGAAGTAAACCATGGAGAAGTGCTCTGTGAGAGACCTTGGGGGTGGTCTACCACCAGTCTTGCCTCTCCTGCTACAGAAGATGGACAGACTGGATGATGGCTTTCTCCAACTCCCTTGCAATTATGGTACCAGGCCTATTGTTCTGGTAAATGACTTATAAGAGAAAGTTTGCCTGAGGCTTTTAGGAAATGTATCTCCTCTCTAATAAAAGGAGAGAGGAATTTAAGACAGTTCTCTTACCAGCTTGCAACTCCTTTACGGGAGACAGAATAATGATCCCCCAAAGATAGCCATGCCCCAATCCCTGGACCCTATGGGGTTACTTTACATTAACATTGGAAATCGTAAAGCACTTAAGGTACCATATGTATGCAAGTTGTTGATTGTTGTCATTAATTTTGGCCCCGTGCCTTTTGTTTTTAATCACATATAATTAAGAGTATTGCCCTTGACATGGGGATTATCCTGGGTTATCCAGGAGGACCCGATTTAGTCACAGGATTCTTCAAAATCTGAGATATGATGATGGAGGAAAGGTCCTACAGGTATGAAACAAGAAGGACTGAACTTGTGATTGCTGGCTTTGAAGATTGAGGAAGTGGCTCTGAGCCAAGGAATGCAGGCAGCCTCTAGAAACTAGAAAAGGCAATGGAAAAGATCTCCTCAAGAGCCTCCAGAAAGGAAAGTAGCCCTTATAATATCTTGATTTTAGAGTAGTCAAATCTATGTCAGACTTCCGATCTACAGAAAAGTAAAATATTGAGTTTGTGTTGTTTAGGTAAATAATATCGTATAAATTGGTTATAGCACCAATAAGACACTAACATACCTCCCTACTCCAGCTCCCTGCTTTATGTAGTTCTATATGAGACTCTGATGTCTGACTTCCACAGCTATCCTGACATCAAAAGAATTGTAGCAGTACGGACCTCACATCATGGAATTGCTGAGGCATTCTTGCAATTGTCTTCCTCCTTAAGGAAATAGTAAATATTTCTAGGATTTAAGTATCTATTACCTCAATGTTTAATAACTTATGTTTTATCAGTTTTCCTGGGAAGGTGGTGTTACATTATTTTCCTATTTTTTTTATTATTAAGGGTTTTTGTTTGTTTTGTTTTATTTTGTTTTTTTAGACAGAGTTTGTCACCCAGGCTACAGTGCTATGGCATCAGCCTAGCTCACAGCAACCTAAAACTTCTGAACTCAAGTGATCCTCCTGTCTCAGCCTCCCGAGTAGCTGGGACCACAGGCGCGCATCTCCACCCAGCTAATTTTTCTATTTTTAGTGTAGATAGTGTCTCGATCTTGCTCAGGCTGATCTCTAACTCCTGAGCTCAAGGATTCTTCCGCCTCATCCTCCCAGAGTGCTAGGATTACAGGCACGAGCCACTGCACCTGGCCAATTATTAAGGTTTTTGAAATGCTGTACAGTTTCTCAATTAGAAGTATACAGTTTGATGTATTTGTGTGATTGTATATAATTGTGCAAACACTACCACAATCAAGATCCAGAATAGTTCCCTTCACCTGAAGAGCTTGCACTAAAATACTCTTCCCTACCAGTAGTCTCTCAAAACCACTGGTCTTAGTGTTTCCACTAAGTCCTTTTTTTTTTTTTTTTTTTTTTTTTTTTTCTGTTCTGGGCACAACCTGGGGTTACATTTAGTTGTTATGGTTCTGATCCATTATATTTGCTCTAATCTTCACAGTTTTTTAGTCTTCCCTTGGTTTTCATAATTTTGACACTTTTGAAGACACTTGATCAAGTATTTTTAGAATGGGTCCCTCAATTTGAGTTCATTTGATGCTTTCTTGTAGTTAGAGAGGTGTTATGAATTTGGGGGAAGACCATCCACAGTAGTACTGTTACGGCAATATGTTGGAGAGTACTTGATATCAGTATGATCACTTGGTGATGTTAACCTTGTCACAGTTAATCACTTGGTTACGGTGCTGTCTACTAGATTTCTCCATTATAAAGTTACTATTTTTTCTTTTTCATAATATATTTGTTATAATGGCATATCATCTCCAAATTATTTTTTAGGTCTTATGTTTAATTTCCCTGGAAGTGAAAAATATACACTACCTGAAATATTTTTATATCATTTTCCATTTGAAAATTACTAAGCAATATTTTCAAACATATCCAGAATGTTTTCTTTAGAATCCCTATATAGTTTTGCATTGTTTATGTAATATGTACAGTCATTATTGTAAATGTATGAAATTGTACTAGGACGTAATAATCAAAATGGTCCATGGTTGCTGTACTTTTAAAATAGCTATTCTTTGTTTTATATTTCATTTCAGCCTCAATTTAGTTAATGAAGTGGAATTTCAGCAGCAGTAGTGTTAGTTGTCACTTGGCATTGCTTTTAAGTTGCTTGCCTTAATTTGGCTCTGCTCTTCTTTCCAATTTATCTAAACTTCTTCAATCTTAAAAAATGAGTCAGCACGATGATTTAAAATCTAAGTAAAAATGTAATAGGGGATTTTTTGAAAGGTTTTAATTCACCTGTTTTTTTTACTATCTTCCGACTTTTATAAGCTTTTTACCCAACTCTTGCTTTCCTTGAATTTCATGGATATCTGTGTCCTAGTTAGGTAAGAGTTTCTAATTTTTTTTTCCCCAGTTCGCTGACTCATATGGATGTTTATTAAATACTTGTTACTTGGTGATGTTGATGACAAAAGAGATAGTGATTTTTTTTTGGAAAATGTCCCTATCAGTTGACTAGAAATTAATATGATTTAGTTTATTTTCAGACTTTTCTCATGAATAGAAGTGAAGCAATAGCATAGGGAAATGTAAGTAGAAGGACAGTCAGTTGGAGTCAAATGGTGAATTCCTGCTCTTGACTTTGGCATCTTGTTGTCCTTAGTCATTTATTAAACTGAACTTTTTTTAGTGGGTTCCTCTATAAATTACCATGCAAATGCATGTTAGTATTATAATTTCTAATATCAGTAATATAGTAATTATTAAATTTCAATTTAATAGTTAACTTTTTATTCATTAGTAATTATTAAAAGTAAATCTATAATAATTAATTTTAGTGTCATAATTATTAAAAAATAAAAATCAGATCAATTACCCATATATTAGTCCCTCTTATTTGTTTCAATAACTTTATGATAATCACATTTTATCTCTGTGTACTATTTTTCCAAACATAATTGATAATTCTTAATGTACATAGAAGAAAATGATTAGTATTTTTTTAAAAACAAAAATAAAGGCTGGCATTTATTTCATTATGTTTCAGGAAAAATAATTAAGAAGTGTCTTATATGTCTACATGGATAAATAACTTGTATAATATAATATGCAATAACTTCTAATTTTTAATTAATACAAAAGCTAGCAGATACTTAGAATAATCATCTAGTCTAAACTGTCTATTTTACACATGAATACATAGATGAATTCTTTTCTAATCGAGGTAAGGATCAGAAAATTTTATTAATGCACCAGGATTTTAGGAATGCAGGCAGTCCGTATCTCCAGGTGACTCATGTAGGTATTCAAGTAAAAAAAAAAAAAAAAAAAAAAAAAGAAACAACACAGATTATATGTGTTTGGATAAATAATGTATCCTTAATTTCATTACTTGGAATTTAAGCTGTCTATCTTTCATATTCTCAGAGTGTTTTGTCTGAATTCTTTTGACATACACTATGCCCTGCTTTGTGTGTGTGTGTGTGGGGGGGTGTGTCTGTGTATGTGTGTGTGTGTTTGTGTGTGTGTGTGTGTATGTCTTCTCCAAACTGGGCTGTGAACCACTGGAGGAGAACTCTATATTAAATATCTTTTTCCCTCACTGAGCCCAGTACAGATTCTATACATATAAGAGGCTCGATATATAGTTTTTAATTGCTAGTTAACATAATGTCTTTTTAAAAAATTACTTATTTCAATAAATTTAGGGGGTAAATCAAGGGGGTTTTTGATACATAGATGAATTGTATAGTGGTGAAGTAATGGCTTTTAGTGTACCCCTTACCCGAGTAGTATACATTGTATCTGATAGCAAATTTAGGTCCTTAAATATGAAATGTCCGATTTCAAATCAAAAGTTTAGTTTATTATATCTCAAACAAGAAGCAGTACGATCAATCAAAGTATGCACTCAAACTATCAACAGAGTTTTGCCTCCTTAATAGTCAATTGTTTATGCCAGCAGTGAAGATGCTTGGAGAGCAAGAGGCGATGAAATCACCAAAGGCAATTTTCCACGGCTTTTTGAGAATTGAGTATTTTTTCCTTGCCAAAGCCTGGAAGAAATGGTAGTCATTTGGTGCAACGTTTGGTGAATACAGTGGATAACACAGAGTTTCCAAGTATAGACTCTGTAGTTTGAGCAGCATTGTTTGTGTGACATGTGGTTGAGCTTTGTCTTGCAAGAGCTTTGCCCTGTCTGTATTGACAAATCTCAACTGCTTAATCACAAGTGGCCTTATCATTTCGTCCAGCGGGTTGCAGTAGACATCTGCTGTAATCCGTTGACCAGGTTTCATGAAGGTGTAGTACATAATACCAGTGCTGGACCATCAAACAGACACAGTAGACTTTTTTGATGAATATTCAGTTTTGGACTGTGTTTTGGTACTTTGTCTTATCAAACCATTGTGCACAAAGCTTGTAATTGTCAAAAAGAATCCATTTTTCATCACATGTAACAACACGGTGTAGAAATGGTTTGCCTTTGTGTCGTGATCGCAAAGAAAGGCAAGCTTCGAGATAATTTCTCTTCTGATGCTCGTTTAATTCATGAGGTATTCATCTATCCAGCTTCTTTATCCTGTCGATTTGTTTCAAATGATCCAATATTGTTGGAATAGTAACATCAAACCTTGCTGCTAATTCACATGTAAGTTGAGATGGATTCACTTCTACTACGGCTTTCAGGTCATCAGCATCCACTTTGGTCTCAGGTCGCGCACGTGGCTCATTTTCAAGATTAAAATCACCAGAACAGAACTTCTCCAACCATTGACGTACTGTGCATTTATTAGCCACATTCTTCCCAAACACTTTGTTGATATTTCAAGCTGTTGTACTGCATTAGTTCCATGACAGAACTCATATTTGAAAATAACATGAATTTTTGACTTATCTATGGTTTCACAAAAATTGCTCTAAAAAAATTTGAAAGATAATCACAAGCCAAACCATACATTTGAAAGACTGAGAATGTACATTCACAACAAAAATAAAACAAGAAGTGTCAGTGTGAAATGTTAGAGATATCACATGTCTTAGTACTTAAGGAAATGGGACATTTCATACTTAATAACCTCTGTTACTCTAGGAAACAGGTTGACTTTCCTAGAATGACATATTTAACATGTAAAAATTTTAGATTATCAAATTAATTAATATTTTACGTTGGTTCATAAATATTCCTAGCCTATTAATTTTGGGTCATCATTTGCATAATGTTCACAAAATATGCTTATAACATTTGAGCTGTAAAGTCAAATGCCAAAATCAGCATACAGATATTTCACATTTTTAAAATAAATGAACTTATGTAGAAGCAGTTAATCCTTGATGTCAAGCAATGCAGCTTTTTTCCCTTAAGTAATTTAAAATATAATTTCCCCCTGGATTTTAAAAGCATTGAGATATGCTATATTGAATAAAATCAACTCTATTTGGGAAAAAGAATGACACACTTCATATAACCTGAGAATAATTTTCCATAGACTAATGTAGTTTCTCATAGAATCCATCACAATTCAAGCTGTATATTATCAGGGAAATAATATAATTTTGAGATTAATTAAGGGGCATAATCTCAAAACCATTGCAATGATATTTATAAAGTGCTATAGTCTTTTAAAAGTAAAATACATCATGAAGAAAATCAACAGGTATAATTATTCATATTGTTATTTCTCAACAAATATGTTCTTTATATACCACATTTATACAATGATTATATCTGAAACTACTGGAAGATTATCTGTAAGGTACAGTTGATAAACATCATGAGTGCATTATTTTTCAATGCATGCATGTTGTGTATGTGTATAAATCAAATATAATTTTGCATTGGGCAATAATTATCATCATGGTGTTTATATTTCTATCCTTTTATATTTCGTAAATGCTGATACACACATAATCTACTCTGGTTTTTCGAAAAATCCTGTGAGATGGTCATTGTAACATAGACCAATTTGCACTTTTAATTTTTTAATTGGGAAATGGAATTCCAGAAAATGTAAGTGACTTTCAGAGGAATGCTCAGCTACAAAGAACACTAAGGTTACAAATTAGTTCTAGATTTCAGTCAGGTGCTCGTTTAGAAGGAAATAATAGTCATGTGAAACACTCACACATACATACATATATTGCCTCCTTTTGCATAAAAATTTAATGTAACAGTGGTAAAGAGCACAGGCATTGAAGCTGCACTTGTTGCCTTCAGATGCTGGATTTGCCACTTATTTGTTGTGTCTCTTGAAACTGTCACTCTTGTGTTTCACTGTCCACTTCTGTAAGCTAGGGATAATAATAATAATTACCTAACCAAGTTATTTCAAGGTGGTATTGATTCAATTGAACAAAACGAAGTCAGTGCTCAATAATAAGAGGTACTATCACTATCGTCAATTGGGATCATCATCTCATGTACCTTGCTATTTAAAAGCTATACATCTTCTCTAAGATGTCATTGCATCATTGATAAAATGAAAATTTAAAAAAATCTCACTAAATGAAATGAGGGAGTTAAAGCAGATGATCTTATAAAACGCAGGAGTTATTTGTTCTAAACTTCTAACAATTTAAATTTTTAAAATTATTTTCATTTTTTCCTTAATATTTAATATATACAAAATAATTTATGCAGTGTTTGTTAGATTTTGAAGAGTCTACATATATGCATTCTCCTTTTCACATATCCTGTCTTCCCTCTGAAGAAACTACTATTCTGAATTTTGTATTTATCACTCCTGTGGTTTCTTTTTTTACCTTTTAATATATACAGAAAATATGACTGACATGTAAAACTTGAGGGTCCATCACAAAGTGAGGACCATGCAACCACAACCCAACTCAAGAAACGGAATAATGGAAATGCCATAGAAACCCCTCTAACTCTCTTTCCCAATTGTTATCTCTGCCCTCCCACACAAAAATAACCATTATCTGACTTTTATATGAATCTATTCTATACTTTTCTTTATTATTTTAATATGTAGAGATGCTTCCCTAAATATTATAGTTTACCTTTACTAGTCTTTTGAAGTAAATTTAAATGAAATCATATACCATGCATTCTTCTGTGTTTGGCTTCTTTCACTCAACATTGTATCAATAAGATGTATCCATGTTCTTCTTTTATTCCAGAGTTGTATAGAATCCTTGTAGTATTATTCCTGTCATTGTCAGAATGGAAGACTGTAATAAAATGTCATCGTCTGAGTGACTTAAGCAATAGGTCTTTATTTCTTACAGTTCTGAAGCCAGGAAGTCCAAGATGAAGGTACTAGCCAATTTGCTTCCTGGTGAGGGCTCTCATCCTCCCTTCAGAGACTGACCTTCTCTCTGTGTTCTCATGTGACCTTTCTCTGATGCTTTCTCTTCCTCTTTTTATAAGGCCATTAATCTCATCATAATATTGATGGAAATTTGATTTTTTAAATACTACTGGTAAATACTCTCATCCATATTTCATATTCTACACATGCATGCATTTCTGTTTTTATGAAATTGCTTAATTAACAAGGTATAAGTTTGTTCAACTTCATTAGATAATACCAGTTCTCCAAATTATCAATTCACCTATTTTAATAAATTTTCATTCCCACCAGCAAGGTGGGAAACTCCTATCACTACACATTCATTTTTAATTTTTTGCCATTTTGAAGAATAAGTAATGGCTTTTCAGTGTGGTTTTAATTTACTATATTCTTAGAGGTTAAACAAATTTTTATAGTTTATTGATCATTTGGGTTATTCCTTTTGTGAGGGACTTTCTAAAGTCTCTTATTTTTGTTTTGATTGCCAGTTGCTTTCTTAATGATGGTAGAATTTCTTTCTATATACTGTACTTGAGTTCTTTGTCGATTATACAAAATTCAAAATTTTTCACCCACTCATTGGCTTGCCTTTTCTATTTCATAAAGAATTCCTTACAATAATAGAAGTTCTCTATTGCTCTCCTCTCTTAAAGTTGACTTTAGTATTGAGATACAATTTAAGCTTGATGATGGGAATACATTTTGTGTGTGACTATCAAAAAGGTTTTAACATATTATACACCTATGTAATGTTACCTAAATCAAGATATAAAACACTTAATTTTAAAAATCTAATTTTTTAAATGATTGCCTATTATTTAGAGCATTTACTGTAGTTACTCCTTTGTATCTATATTGTTCCACATATAATTTTGAGACTCATCCATTTTGTTCTCAAATTTAACTTAGTCACATTTATTAGTCTTTTTATGACTGGAGCTTGTTATGTCCTGGGTAAGAAAACTTTCACTGTGAATAAAATATTTTAAATTGTGCTCCATCCTAGGCAGCATGATAAAATCTCATGCTGTCCTGTTCTGTCCCTCCTGGGTCATCAGTCATCCCTTTTTCCAGCATATTCAAGCTGTGTATGCTACCTGCCCATTAGTGTTACTGAGTAGTGCCATCTTGGTTATCAGATCAACTGTCACAATATCACAGTGCTTGGGTTGATTGTGTCCATGGTTTCAGGCATCCGCTGGGGGTCTTGGAGTATACCTCTTGCAGATAAGGGGAAACTACTGCATTTTTTTCTGTATTATTTTCTTTCAAATGCGATAGGTACCAGGGACTATTATAGGCAACAGATGAATGACATGATCACAACTAGGGAGGCTGGTAAAGTATGGCACTTTGTGAGAGCTGGGTTTAGCCAACATTGTCAGCTTGAGGGTTTAGAAAGAGTATCTAGAGAGAGACAGCTGGAAGATAAAACAAGATTTAGATTACAGAAAACACTGTTATATTAAGGGACTTGCCTTTCAAAAGTGGATATTTCCTGGAAGATATTAAACAGAGATCCAAAATGATGAGTGTTTTGCCTTAGAAAGTTGATTCTACAACTGTATAACAAATTGTTCAAAGGGAAAAACACTGTGGTCTACCCTGTATAGGTTAATCTAGACAAGATATGAAACCTTGATCTAAGGCTGTGAAAATGGTTATGTAGAGAAAGGGCTGTAAAGAAAAGATGTGATGAAGATTCCATCCATGGAAATTAGTGAAGAGTTAGATTTGTGTTGCAGAAATTTTTGGTTGCCCATTCAATAGCCGTTAACTACTTTTTCCCTCTTGGCAAACACAAATATTATCACTTTTCTTTCATTTTTCCCATTGGACTGTTTAGCCTATAGTCAGGCCCATGGGGAAAATTTGTTCTTATTGGTTTGAACCAGTTATTGTTGTTCCCCACTGAATGTGGCACAATTCTACCCATGAGACATGAAGAAGAAGAAACAAATATCTACTGGAGTGTTTGGGGGGGGGTGGGAAATTGTTTCTCATTGATTGATTGAGAGAAAGAGAGAGAGAACCTTAAGTAGAGATGGACTTGTGTAAGTTGTCATATTAAGATGCAATGCCAGGAAATTTCCGTGATTAAAAAACAATAAACTTAGAGATTCAGTTTATTTTTTTCTGATGTCAGTTCAGAGCCATAAATAAAAGAAAATGCTTTTAGAACAATCATATAATATCCCTGAGTTTCCATTAGTTCCTTGATACAAAACCTTAGAGATTTGAGCCTGTCACTCTTGTGTCACCAGGAAGAACTATTTTTTTACTCAGAATTTTTATATATTTAATATGGTTTCATGGTAGCCACTGCACAGATACCCAGAGCTTTGAAGCAAAGGGACACAGGGGTTCAGGTAGACATCATTGTTTCTCCTCTATATGTCATAAACTTGCAGTTTCTATCCCCAATATGGGCAGAAATCTCACTGACTCTGCTTCATTCCAGCCAGACAACCAATTTCAAAAATCCCATATTTCCCTGAATATCTTTTGCCTAAAAACATATTCAATATCACCTAGAATTCTTCACTTGCAAATAATGGAAATTCTCTGATGGATTTACCGTAAAAAATATGTGGGGAAGGATTTTTCAGTGTCAGCTCCAACATGTAAAGAGCTTAGAAGGCGTAACTGCCATCCTCGCAACTACAAAAAGAACTAAGTAAAATGAAAATCAACAACTTTTCTTGGAACGTTTAGAAAACTCATGATTTGGGGAAATCTGTTACTCTGAAATCTGGAAAGGCAGGCAAATTCAGAGAGTTCTAGTCAAGATCTGCTTACCTGGAACAAGAAGCTACTGGAGCATTAATTGATAAGAACACTTAAATGTAATTTTGATGAATTGCTGTAGGCTGAGTGTGCACCTATATGAGAGTTAAAAAATCCTGGAGGCTTCAGTCTTAAGAAAGTCCCATACACATATGGGTTATAACTCCAGGAACCCCACCATGTTCTCACAATGAAGAAATGATAAAAGATTTCCTCCTGGCTCCCCTAGGAGGGGAGAAATGTAATGTTTATGTAATATGCCCAGAGCATTCCTCATAGCAAAAGCCTACTCTCTAAAAGAAAAGACTTTACCAGAGTCTATACAAACCAGGGAAAGTGCATTCTTTTCATTCTACTCCATTCTAGCCTTCTGGTCTCACTTAAATTGGGTTGGAGGAAGGATGTTACACTGCTGGAGAAACATTTGTGAAGGTCACAGCCCAAACACAGGTCACAAAAAGACTGAGATTTAATCATAAGATAATTGAACACTTCTCCTTTCCTATACCTTGCCACTATATCAACAGAATTCCAGTGAATTAA
>RJWJ010044413.1:0-12189 GCA_004363605.1 Indri indri | reverse complement strand
TCCTTCCTTCAGTCCTACTTACCTGCCTGCCTTTCTTTCTCAATGAAGATATGAGTGCACTTTTGTCTATTTATTTTATGTTTGTTTTCTTGTCCTGGTACTTATCAGCATAGGAACTAATTCTTCAGGAGTAATTTTAAATTTCCACAGAAATGTTTCCAAATGTTCATAGCAAACGAGAAAGTTCAAATGGTTGCAAATTTGGAAAGCTGCCTGAATTTTGCTTAGGAAACATTGGGAGTCAGATAGACTTTCCAGATGTAAGTGAATTTATCACATTCTCACAGCCAAGAGCACTTGTAATGTGTGTTGTTATCTATTTTGTTTTCAGCACTCTGGGCAAATAGAACAGTAAAACAATACAAGCCAAATAAATAACATTAAAAGACCTTCCAGGGCCTTTGCTTCATCGACTGGGGAAGTTGGAAATCATATTATATCTTCCTTCTTCTTCTTAACCTTTTTATAAAATCCCATTCTTTATAATACATATATTGTTTTTACTGTCAGTAGGCATGAGTCTGACAGCCTGGTGAAACAAGCCTAGTTAAGTCATCATTTTTTTTTTTTTTTTTAAGTGCTGTGATCCACTCTTCTCATTCTGGGTATCTGGTTCAGTGGTTGGTAAATCATTGCCACACATTAAAGCCACAGAAATAGTTGATTAGTTCACTAGGCAACACTAGTTTATTAAACACCTTTATGTTCTAAGCACTGGTGTGACTCCTACTACAGTTGAGATTGTTTTTAATAGTGGGGGAGACAATAGATGAAGAGGGAAATGAACAAGGTAATTTCAAACGGTGATGACTGTCGGGAGGATAATAATAACATGGGAGCATTTGTCCACAGAGAAGGATCGGGATGGGGTAGGGGTATAAGGAGTCTCTTCATTAGGGTGGCTAAGGAACGTCTTATTAAGAAGGTACTTATCACCTGAAGCACAGGAAGGAAATAGCCAGAGGCACCTCAGACAGAGAAAACACAAGTGCAAATGCCCTAAGGAAGGAATAATGTCTTGTGTTGGAAGAAAAAGAAAAGGGAGAGAGAAAGTCTTACAAGCACGGGCCAAATCATGAGGGAGACAGTAAACTATTTTAAGGAGTAGATCTAATTCTACATGCATTTGAAATTCCCAAGAGGGCTTTAAGAAGCTGAGGGACATGATATCTTTTGTGTTTTTAAAAGACTTTACTTGGTTTCAGATATCTCTTAATTTCTGTAAATGTATTTAAATCTGAAAAAGAAAGAGAAAACATAAATGATTGAGAATAAAAAATGTATATTATAGAGAAATTGTATATAAGGTACTCCTTTATGATGTGGACATATATATGCATCGACATTTAACATTTTATTTAATCACACATTCACATTTTAATATCACAGAAATCAGAATGTGTTAAAATCAATGGTATGTCAAAGTTCAATTAGTAGCACATCTGTCATTCTTTGAAGTAAATAAAAAAATCACTGATTTTACAATAGTTATTTTTTTATTTCATGATTTTTTTTACATGGGCACAAAAGTGCATGCTAATATGTCATTAATATGTCTAATATGTCATTCTAGGGACTACTCAAAGTGCTTTACATATATTAATGAAACATCTCTCCTACACGGGTTGCATCTTGTCAATAAGATATTCCTTAACCACCCAAATTAAGAGACTCCTCCTACACCTACCCCGTCCTGTTCTATAACCCACCCTCTCCTGATTCTAGAGATGTATATAAGAACAAGACCCAGGACATCAGACTTTCACTGCTAAAACTTTTGTACCATAGTTAATGCACAAATGTGCAAAAAATACAGACTGGAACAAAAAGACTTCTCTCCTGGACTTTCATTTGTTCAATCAAGCAATGTATGCTTCTTTTTGAACTGATAAACAGTGATAAGGTCACTGTTTAAAGTAGTCGATCACCATAATTACAGGCACAAAGTAAGACCCTGCCTAGAATAAAAACCAACAGAAAAAAAAAAAAAAAGAGGAGGTAATAGTCTAACAGAACAATAATGTCCAAAAGATATCATTTGAGTTTTTGGATGACGGCAAGTGTAAAGCCATTTTTTTATGCTTGACTATTTAGATAATAAATTTCTTTCTTTACTTATACTTTCTTTGAGTTTCTGTTTCTTCTGACCATAATTATATTCACATATATACCATTTTGCCCAATATTTCTTCTCTGTCTTTCAAGAGAATCAACAGAGGAAATGTTGAATAGGAAGGTTCTCACAAGAAAATAACAAGTGTATGGGGAGAAGAGATGGTATGATACAGAGGAAGGAAAGATCTGTATATATCTTTAAACTGTTTTAAAAGATGTCTTGCTTTAACCGTATAAAGTTTATCCATTTTTAAGCATAGCATTTTAAGGCTTTAGTTTTTGCTCATTTCAGTATAGTGAAATCACGAAGCTAAAGGGATTTATCTTTGAGGAAGGGAGCTTTTAGAAAAGAGTGTGAGGTCTGAGAATGTGGAAGTTAGTGCCTTAAACATTGTTGTCTTTTTTACTGTTTCTTAAGATGAACGTGAAGAAACAAAAGACATAGGCTGGTGTTTTCATCTTTGTTCCCAATAAAAAAATGCAGCGACTGATCAATAATTTCATAAGGTAGAATGAGTGACACAAGGGAGAAGAATATATCAGTGTTAAAGGAAGAGTGGGTAGGCTCAACTCAATATGTGCGAAAGGATGTCAAGAAAGAAGGTCATGGGTCACAGTCGAATATCAGACCCATTCCGGAAGGCAAAGTGTGTTCAACAGCCAGAGACCTAGAGTTAAGGAAGACAATTGCAGATTAACAAGTGGATGCGAGTCCAGGTCAAGAACTTGCAGAACCAATAGATTAATTACAAATGGAAATGGAATTTTGAGTTAGCAGAAGATGGGGGGGTGCAGTTCAATTTTTTTAGTTGTTTATGGGCTTCCTTTTTTAAAAAAATAAACTTTCAAATTTAAGAACAGTCTGAGATTTATAGAAAGGTGCAAAGACAGTACAGAGATCCCACATACCCTGTACCAGTTTCCCTGCTATTGATATTTTATCTTAGCATGTTACATTTGTTACAAATAATTAACCCAAACTGATGCATTATAATTAACTAAATTTCCAACTTTATTTAGATCTCTCCAGTTTTTATCTAATGCCCCCTTTCTGTTCTCAGATCCTATCAGGACACTGCATTACACTCAGTCATCATGTCTCCTAAGGTTATGACTGTTTCTCAGATTGTTCTTGTTTTATTGATCTTGAGAAGTACCGCTTGCATTTTGTAGACTGTTCCTCCGTTGAGATTTGTCTGAGCTTTGTCTCATGATTAGAATGGAGGTCTGTGCTTTAGAGGTAGAGTGCTGTTCTCATCAAATCCCGTCAGTGTGTGTATGACCAACATGACTTATCACCGTCAATGGGAATCTTTACCACTCGATTGAGGAAGCGTCTGCCAGAATTTTCCACGATTCTCCCTTTGTCCCCTCTTTCTATACGTACTTTTTGGGAGGATGTTATTATGCACAGCCCACACTTAAAGATTGAGGGATTACGTTTCATCTCATTAAGAATGGAATACCTACATAAATTATTTTAATTCTTCTGCATTGGGAGATTTGTATATCTTTATTTATTTATTTAAGCATTTATGTATATGAATATGAACTCATGAATATTTATTTTATACTTTGGTTCATATCCCAATATTACTTTTATTTTATTGCTCAAATTCTTCCAGCTTTGACCACTGGGAGCTCTTTCACTTGGCTGCTGTATCCCTTTGACATGTCTTTAATATAGAGTGTGTATGTGTGTGTTTGGCACTTCCTTATTTCTGGCCCTACAAGATGCCCCAGGCTCATGTTGTCTATTTCCTGCCCCAGTCCCAGATTCAGCTACTTGTCCAAAGAGCTACGGATCTCCTTTTAAGAGATATTTCCATGGTCAGGTATATTTGAAGCAATGTTCTGAACATTTTCTGAGATGCAGAACAGTCCATACGACTATTGAACACAATAAATTCAGAGATTACATGGAGAAGATACCCTCTCATGGAGGTCTTCAAGTGTGCATTAATTCATATTATAACATAATTCGAGCCTTAGAATAAACCCTTGTGCTGCGCAGAAGCCAGCCCAGTAAATCTAGCCCTGAAGGAATCCCAGGGCTACATGATTTGACTCAATATGCCTGATACAAATACATAGAACCTAAATTGTGTTGTTTCCCTTTCATGAATTTTTTTCAGCACCTGCTTATGTAAACATGGTAAATCTCCCCTTACTACCAAACCTTCCCTTAACCAGATGAATACACATACAGTTTATACTGGTTGATCAAGAATTATTTTATCCATTTAATATGCATCCAGAGGCTAGTTCCACTGAAGTACTACTGGATGGAGTGGATGGAGTGCTTTATGATTATTTTTGATGTAGTACATGAAGTCCCACTCTGTGTCAAGAATTCAGTTAGAAATTGAATGTCTAGCAATAATGACAGATAAGTGAGCCAACATTTTTTCTTTAACAGGGCATAATGCAGGGTTTTTTTGGAATAAATGTCTAACCCGTTTTAAAAGGGTAGACCTCGGTTTCTTACAATCCGGAAAAAATATATAGACAAAGCAGCACCATTTTATAACTTTCAGGGTGGTACCCAGTATTCTAGGTTCTCATTCAAATGCCAGCTCATTAATCAATCACTCTTGTCTTGATCTCCCAACTCAAAGTAATTTTATCTACTGATTTCACATAATTATGCCTGCACTTATCTTCTAACAATAACATTATTCTTTTCACAACAAAATTTTGAGGTTTTTTTTTTTTCCATTTCTGCACATGAACCAAGAATTTAGGCTTTTTATTTATCCCATTCCACCTAAAACAGTGTGTTACAAATAACAGCTCTTCAACAAATATTTGTTGATTTCCTAAATGAGTAATAGTAGGTATTACTAAAGTGTTAGCGTTAGATCGTGAGCTTTTAAGTTATAAGGATCACAGAATCAATTCCAGTTAGGGATACAAATGACTTTTAAAAAATTTAATTAAATCATTTGCAGTTTGTAACCAAGTCCTAAAAAGAATAAATGACTGTACCAAGGTCAAACAGCTAACATATTTATTGGCCAAGTACCTACATCCATCTCTTGCCGCTAACTGTTTGGATGTCTTATTGTATGTACTACATGGTCACACATTTTGGTATAGCTGCTGACTTCGTCCATATTGTGCTGCTATAACAGAATACCACATATTGGGTAATTTATAATGAATGGGAACTTGTTGGCTAACAGTCCTGAAGGCTAGGGAGTCTAACATTGAAGGGCTGGCATCTTGTAAGGGCCTTCTTGCTGCATCAACCCACGGCAGAAGGTGGAAGGGCAAGAGAGAGAGAAAGAAGGGATTAAACTCACCATTTTATGACAGCCCCAATCCCACCCATGAGGTCAAAGCCCTCAAAATCTAAAGGTCCCACCTCTTAATATTGTTACAACGGCAATTAAATTTCAACATGAGTTTTAGAGGAGACAGACATTCAAACCATAGAAGCAACACACACACTGTCTGATCCAATATATATTCTGCCTTCAACATAATGAAGAGTTTGTAAAAGCTATGCAAGACAGTAATCAATAATTAAAGAAAGAAATAGACTCCCAGGTTAATGTTTCTAAAAGAAATCCCAATCTCAACGCTTTTTTGTAGGGACTGCATATGCTGTTGACTGTGTATGATCTCACCAATTTTAGGAGGTTGCGTACAATGTTAAGTATCAAATCTGTATAGGCTAGAAGCATTGTTCCAATTCTAACATTTACAGCCTCTCTCTGCTGATTACATAAATATGAGTTACTGATCAGCCTAGCAAAATTGTCAGCATTGAATATTCAAAGACTGCAGGAGGCCCTCAATCATAGTTGAAAAGATCATGTATCACTCAATTATAATAGCATTTACTTCTTAGAATGGTGGGCTGGACAGTGAATTTGCTGTAGAATCAAAGAGAACTAAATATTAAATTCTCCCCTGTAAATTACTAACTAGCTACATAAACTTGGAAAAGTTACTTCTTAAATATTTGTTACTTTAGATGTCAAATGGGGATAATAACCTTGTATCACTGGGTTCCTTCAAATGCATTGCTGTATTTTGTTTTTCTGCCATCCTTATACAATCTATGAACCTCCACGAACATCTACGATGTTTGTTCTACACATGGGGTTTCCATTACCCACAATCTTGTTTTCCTTCTGCTAGATTATAGTTCCCTATGCATAAGCACATACACTTAAGCAAACTTCATCTGTTATCTAGTACATATGTCAAATATAAACAAAGCCAGACACTAAAGGACAGATTTTAATTAGTAATATACTATTGCAATAGGGAAGAGTCTAATGTGAACTGAACTCAGCTTCAACTTGTACAGAGGTAACTGTGTATGGAGGGACTCCAAACAGCATATGGTCCCTACAAAAAAACTGTTGAATTGAGATTTTAAAGAGAGCATGAGGACATAGGAAGGGAGGTAGGTGAGGGCTCAGTAGAGTTAGAAAAGTGAAAAATTACAAAAAGAAGGAAGGGGAGGTAGTCCATACAAAATTCATCTGAGTTTACTAACTGGTTCTTACTCAAGTTGGGCCTCTACCCACCTACAGAGCCTGGGAGGCCGGGACCCTATCTTCAGGTGTTGGCTGGTGCCAACAGTAAATTATTTTGGTGGCCTTGAGTTTTCTCCGACAGGCACTTTGAAGAGGGCTAGGGTTATCCCAGGGATGTGCCCTGAACCTCTAAGAAACTATGTTAGTGTTTGATCAAGTCTTTATAGGCCAAAGTTGAAGTCTAGTTGAGAAAGGGCTCAGAGGAGCCTGGCTGGAGTTTGGTCAATAAGAGAACTTTTGTCACATGGTTTTTCAACCTCAACATGGTTGATATTTTGGGCTGAATGATTCTTTGTTACGGTGTGGGGGTCTGTCCTGTACATTGCAGAAGGCTTACCAGTATCCTGTCTCTGTCCAGATGCTGGTAGTAGCCACCTCATGTACCCAATTTAACAATGTAAAATGTCTCTAAAAGTTGCAGAATGAGCCCTGAGATCAAATTGCTTCCAGCTGGAAAACAGGGCTGTAGTACAGAGGTGCTCATAATGCAAAGCACACGAGCTTGAAGTTGGGGAAGCCCCTCTTGGATGCCCTGCAAGAACCTCAAACTTATCACAGCTCTAATTGAATGTATCCTCTTGTTTACTACCTAAAACTGTTCCCATCCTTTCATTTCTCATTTCTGCCAGTGGCACGATTATCCATTTATCAACCTAGGCAGAAACTTGAGATACATTCATTACTACATTTTTATACTTTCTTATTGTTTATGTATGCTAAAAAATCCCCAAAACCACAAAAACAAAATGCTCTCAAATCAGTCTCCCTTTTCCTACAAATTTCAACAAATATTTACAGAAGGAAGGTTGCATTTAATGTATATTATGTTTTAGTTCAGCTTATGCATCACTACACATTAAATAAACAAAATCATGAATTAAGTCATGAAATAAAACTAAGAACCAACGATGAAATTTCCAAGCACTTTAGATATGTAAAATGCATAAATAAATCAACCGGATGTTTAAAAAATTAGGATTCCCTCTCCTTGTCTCAGCTGTCATCTCTCTACCACTAGAATTCAATACCATATCTCATTGTACTGAGTGATTGCACTAATATCACTTTAAGATACCTAAAACTAGTGTCGTTGGTAAAATCACATGGGTCAGCTCCATTAATCTTATGACATACAGATTTTGGGACTTTGGTGATTTGACAAAGATGGTGACATTTGCTCACAATGACATCAAAATATACTACCTTCATGACTTTTTAAAAATTGAGATAGATTAGTCATTGTCTTTGTGTTTTAATATGATATAATTAAAATTCGTGAATCAACATAGGTGATGTGTGTGTGTGTGTGTGTGTGTGTGTGTGAGAGAGAGAGAGAGAGAGAGAGAGAGAGAGAGAGAGAGAGAGATGGATGTATCTTAATTTAAACAATATTGTCACTTTTTCATATTTTTTTTCCCTGAATGAGAGGCCTCAGTTTCTTTTGAACTCAAACACTTTGTTTATTTTTTCTGAATTGACATAAAACTAAAATAACTGTCCTTTTGAAATTAGAAATTAAAGCTCATCACAGATGGTGGCTGTCTCCTCTTATCCAGTCATCTGGCTCATTTCAAACAAATCCCTATTTAATTCCTTTCTTCTGGAAAATTTCTAATCAAACTTTAAAACATCAACTCTATCAAACATTCCCTCCCTCCATGCCAAAAATATCAAAAAAAAAAAAAATGAAAGTAGAAGAATTCATGACCTTGAAATGTGAGCAAAACATCATCCAATCACCACTGTAGGGTATGGAACCTTCAGTTCCATAGAACAGGTGGCAAAACAATTACAGATGTGCAGCTGTTTCATGCCATCAAATTCTCCGTGGAAAAGCTGGAGGTGATTGTTATGTAAAAAAATGTGTTTTATCTTCACAGAATATATTTAATAAAACTGTGAGGTATGTAAATTTGCCAGCCAGAGGTAGAGGCATTTTGAAATTTGACTATAGTTTTGTTTATATTAAGAAATTACACTTATTAGCGTAAATCATCTAAATTATAAATTAGCATAATAGAAACATCTCTGTAATAAAAAGCTGCCATTCTATTACTGCATAGCTTTATTTCTATGAGACTTTATTAGCAATGAATATCAAGCAGGCCAGGAGACGTAATGTATTGCCTAATGTGGTATTGTGGAATGGAAAACATACGCCATGAATATGCAAACTCTATTTCCATACTTAAAAAAATAGCTTTATAAATATATGTCCAGGAACACCAACATGGTGGCTGTTATATTATTTTTTTAGCATGACTCATACTGCATACACCTGCAATTATAATATATTCAAAATGTATCTTTGCTATTCAGGGTATAAAATGACAAATGAAGAAATGTTCACTGAGGATCTACCATGGACATGGCAGCATAAAAGATGTTATGGGAAAGGGTGGTAGGGAGAATGGGAGGAAAGAAAAAAGGGAGGCTGGGGAAGGGAGAACAAAGAACTAAAAGCAGAAAATGAAACATTTTTGGGTGTTTATTTCCTCAAAGCCTTAATACAACTCTTGAAGTTGGTATATGATCCCCATTGCAAAGATAAGGAACGGGACCCAGATGACCAGGGACTCTCCTGTGGTCACCCAATGTGCTGGGGTTTGAATCCAGTCCTTGTGGTCATGAGCCTCTTGCCCATTTTTTCTTTTGTTTTTTATTTAAGCATATTACAGGAGTACAAATGTTTAGGTTACATATATTGCCTTTGCCCCACCCAAGCCAGAGCTTCAAGCCAGTCCATCCTCCAGGCAGTGCACACTGCACTCATTAGGTGTGAGCATATCCATCCCTTCCTCCCCCTCCCACCTGCCCAACACCCGATGAATATTACTACTATATGTGCACATAAGTGTTGATCAGTTAATACCAATTTGATGGCGAGTACATGTGGTGCTTATTTTTCCATTCTTGTGATACTTCCCTTAGTAGAAGGGGCTCCAGCTCCATCCAGGATAATGCAAGAGGTGCCAGATGACCATTGTTTTTTTGTGGCTGAGTAGAACTCCATGGTGTACACATACCACATTTTATTAATCCACTCATGTATCGATGGGCACTTGGGTTGTTTCCACATCTTTGTGATTGTGAATTGTGCTGCTATAAATACTCAAGTGCAGATGTCTTTTTTATAGAATGTCTTTTGTTTCTTTGGGTAGATGCCCAGTAATGGGATTGCTGGATCAAATGGTAGTTCTACTTGTAGCTCTTTGAGGTATCTTCATATTACTTTCCACAGAGGTTGTATTAGTTTGCAGTCCCACCAGCAGTGTATGAGTGTTCCTACCTCTCCGCGCCCACGCCAACATTTATTGTTTTGGGACTTTTTGATAAAGGCCATTCTCACTGGAGTTAAGTGACATATCATTGTAGTTTTGATTTGCATTTCCCTGATGATTAGACATGTTGAGCATTTTTTTTTCTTGTTTGTTGGTCATTATTCTATCCTCTTTTGAAAAGTTTCTGTTCATGTCCTTTGCTCACTTTTTGATAGGGTTGTTTGATTTTTTTTCTTGCTGACTTTTCCGAGTTCTACATAGATTCTAATTATCAGCTCTTTATCAGCTGTGTAGCATGCAAATATTTTCTCCCATTCCATAGGTTGTCGATTTGCTCCCGTGATAGTTTCCTTGGATGTGCAGAAGCTTTTTAATTTGATCATGTTACAGTTTCCTGGAGAAGGAATGGGAAAGGGCAGGGAAGCTGGATAAACAGACTTTGTGGCCAGCACACTCACTTCCACCAGAGCCTCTCTGCTTCTATTTTCTACATGAGAGTTCTGCACACTTGTGTATTTGAAGAGAAGTTTGGAAACAACTGCTCTAATCTGCTCATACCTCCTGTTCTCTGTGAGTTTGTAGTCTCATCAGTATGGCAAAAGCAAACTACCCAGAAATGCTAAAAACTGCATGAAATGTTTCAGGGAGGGTGAAATAGGATGCTTGTGTATCTAGAAGATGTTGGTGAGGGAGCTTGGTGAGGAAAGACTGAAGGAAGTGAGTCCTGACCCGGGTCTTGGACCATGGGTGATGGTTGGAGATAGCAGGGGAGAGGGGAGGGGTGAGCCAGTGAGGAAGAGGCTCTCTGGTTCCTGGGACCCAAACTTTATCACTAAGTGGAACTCGCTGCAAGTTTCACTAAGAAGGACTCTTCTCATGTGCAGACAGAGTTGAGTCTGGAACTAGCAGTGTATGTTTATGCAGGAACTGAAAGAATATCTTGATTAAAGAAGGAGTGTTAAGGACCAATGAACAACCACATTGCCTCTGTATGGAATGATATTTGGAATAGACCATTCAGGGCCATCCACTATTGAGAACATGTCTGGGAAGAAGTTTTTTTGTCTTTGTTTTTTACCTTACAAGGTTGCCATATTAAATTGTGAGATTATTACTTTAATACATTTTGATTTAATAAGCACTTTGTATTAGGAAATATATATATAACTAAAATAGGTCAAAGGCTCTCACCTACATGGAAGGCCCCTAAACCGTGGGTACTCTTCTGCTCCAAACCCAGTCTCCAACGTTTTCACTCCCATGTTCCAATGCTTCTGTTCTCTGTCTCCGATTGCACTGACATTCTGGTCATACCTTTTTGATGGTGTAATGTAGGGGTTAACAGCATAGACTCGAAAATTAAACTGCTGGGTTCCCAACCTCGGCTTGCACACTAATACTGCGACTTCGGGAGCTTACAGAATCGTGGGTGCCTCCATTTCCTTGTGCGAAAGTAAAAATAACCACAGGTCAACAGGTAGTGCTGAGGACTAAGCGAGATAGCACGAGTAAGTGTCTATTCCAAGTCAGTCAGAGTACGGCTGTTGTTGAATGTGAGTTGTTTCTGTTAAAAGGAGCACAAGAACTGTCACATTGTATCAATAAAGTATTTAAACTTAAACCTTGTTTTCCCTTATTTCTTAGACTTCTTTCACAGCCTGTTCATCTTATAACTGAAGATTCGTACCATTTGCCCAATATCTTCCCTTTGCCCTCACCCCCCAGCCCCTAGTAACCACCATTGTACTCTCTGTTACTATGAATTCCACCTTTTCTTGATTTGATGTATAAATAAGCTCACTCAGTATTTGTCTTTCTGTGTCTGGCTTATTTTGCTTAAAATAAGGTCCTCGAGGTTCATCCATGTTGTTGCGAATGGTAGGATTTTCTTCTTTTATAAGGCTGAATAATATTCCGTTGTACATGTGTTTACGTGTGTGTGTGTGTGTGTGTGTGTGTGTGTATCTCCCCCACATTTTTAAAAAATCCACTTATCTGTTCACAGACACTTGGGTTGTTTCCATGTCTTGGCCTCCCTTCCTTTTTTTTCCCTAATAATGTTATAGGTTATTATTTGAAATTTCAAATTCTCTTTCTCCTTGTAACAGTTACAACTTATCCCTTGAGAGAACAGATGAGAGGAGGTCATGGCTCCTATAGAAAGATGGAAATAATGGTGAAATTAGTTTTGAGAGTGAGCCTTGAAAGTAGTGGTGATTTCTAGAACGTTGAAGAGACAA
>RJWJ010044412.1:0-12271 GCA_004363605.1 Indri indri | reverse complement strand
CAGAGCACAGCCTGCAGAGCTGCAGGACCTGTCCTGGGAACCAGAGGCCACGCAGGGGACACCCACAGCCACAGGACACACGGGCGAAGTGCCCTCGGAGCCTGAAGGACGGAGCACGGGGCAGGGGGTGGATGTGGGGTCACCAGAGAGCTTCAGGAAGAGGCAGCACTTGGGCCCAGCTCCTGAGGATGCACAGAACCGGGGGGGGGGGGGGGGGGGGGGGGGCTTCAGGAGCAAGCGCTCCGTCGGGCAGCAAACGGGGCCAGCTCCCAGGGCAGCAGGGTGGGAGGGCGCGGGACGGGGTTCACAAAGGCGAGCGCACATGGGCAGTGACCACCCCCAGGGGTCCAACACACACAAGTGCCACGATCCATGTGCTGGAAGCTCCAGCAAAGCTGCACTGTCCAATCCGCCTGCCCTGACTCACACCCTTGACCCTGGTGGAGTCGGCAGCCAGAATCATGCCAGGGTTGACCCGACGCCAGGCCTGCGCATCCCGGGCACCACAGCCCACGTTGGGGTGCCCCACGCAGCACACTGGCCTCAGTGCAGGGGGCAGCAGGCCTCTGGCAGCCTTAAAGCCGCCAGGCCTGTCGGAGGCCCCCAGCAGTCTGTGCCCCGCTTCCTGCTGGCACGCGGTGGACTGACTGTTCTCTAACGACGGCATCCCCAGAAAACTGGCTCCAAATGAGACAAAGCAACAGTGCCACATAAGAACGTGGCTGGGGACAAGCTGGGCACTGCACACTCGTTCCTGCGTCTGTGAATGGGACTCTCCCAAACACGCAGCGAGGGCTAAGACCGGGTGGTCCTTAGGAAAACACAGGCGCTTTGCAGACACTGCCCTGGAGCCTCCAGCCAGACAGACCTGCAGACAGACACGTAGGACGTCGACGCGCAGCCATCCTCTCGCCACCCAGCGTTTTCCAGGTACCCGCAAGAAGCCAGCACTACGAGGCCTCACGAAGGGTGACCTGGGTGGGCACTGCGGTTCACAGCACCATCTTGTGCATTTCAGCAGAATATGGAGTGACCTGAGGTTTGCAAACAGCACCAGGCTCGCTCCGGAAAACAGAGAAGGGAACCAGTGCCATAGAAGAGACCGCGCAGGGAGGCTGAGCGCCAGCCAGACCTGCTCGTCGGCCACTGACTGCCCCGGCCCCAGCCTGCAGGCTGCGCAGGGGCAGGTGGAGCTCCACAAAGCAGAGCACCCTGTGTGAGGCACCTGTGCGAATGGCGGTACCAGGGCTGCCGTTCCTGCACGCCACGGCCAGCAGGAGCTGGTGGAGTCTGGGCAGGCATCTAAGCGGCCAGGTACCTGGCGCTGCTGACCAGCCGCACACCCTGGCAAGCTCCCCACTCTCCAAAGCTCAGTTTTCTCACCTATAACACGGGGAATGCATCTGCTTCAGTTACCAAAAGCCGTAAGAGAAAGAACACACCGCCTGGCTTCCAGAGAAGGTTCCCAACGGACAGCCACGGCTCGGGGAGGTGAGAACCCAGCTCTTTGCTCCTACATGACCCTGGCCCGGGAGGTCACCTCCTAACCCCAAATAATCCCGCCTGTGAAATGGCAGCACCACCATTCCTCATACGACTGCTGCAATGTTCACAAGGTGCTGCGCACAGCGACATCAAAGATTAACCACTTTTATTACTCTCACTATCAGCCAAAGGTCGGCCACACTCCAGCCACTCCCAAAGCAACCCAGGGAGAAATGGGCGCCGTCACTGCCCGAAGCCACGAGGGCACCAGAGTCCGCAGGGCAGCCACTTCCCACAGGCCTCTCAGCCTGCCAGGCAGGCCCAGGAGTCCGAGGCAGGGCCTGGGACACACTGCTCAGGCCTCTTGGGCAGGACCAGCCCTGCGGGAGCAGTCTGCCCAACACGCTTTCCGCACTGACCCGTCCTCACGTCAGACACACACGCAGAGGCCGTCTCACACGCACTCGGCACCTGCACTTCACAGGTTATCTTCTAGGAGCCTTTCACTTGGGGGCTCAGGAGGCAGGGTGTCGGGAAGACCCCTCACTGGCCAGCAGCAAACCCAGAGCACGACCAGGTCCCAAGACCCCTGAGGAGACCTCGCACGTCTGAGGGCAGCACTTTCCGCCGGGGCTGGAGCTCTGTGCGAGCTTCAGAAACCGCCCCAGCAATGCTACAGGCCAGGGCAGAGGGACAGCCACTGCGTTGCCGCGGCGGGTGCCCAGGGCCTTGGCAGGCAGGGGCCTGCTCACCATCAGGTCCTTCACCCGGTTGCTCAGCTGGTCGATGAACAGGATGGGCAGGTAGTGCACCGTCTTCCCCAGCTGGACCCTGCGGGCAGAACACGATTCCCCACAGTTAGCAGGACCCTTTCACCTGTGGGTGAACTCGACACACCCAGAAGCCAGGTCTCCCCCAGAGAAAGCCCACCCAGCACCATCTTCAGCAGCTTCTTGGTCACAGGAGTCCCAGGAACAGCCCCCCAAAAAGAAGAATCTAGGAACACGCACCAGTGTGAGCCGCCCCCCAGCACAGCTGTAGCCACAGGCAGGACAGGCCAAGTGGCCACTAGGAGTTGGGGGACGACAGAGCCCGGGGCCTCTGTGCACAGACTCAGGGGGCCCATGACGCAGAGGTAGACCAGGAACGACCGCCTGCCACCCGCACCTGGCGTGGCAGAGCTGGAGAAGGGCAGGGCAGCTTTTCACTGAGTGACCCTTTTTGCACCTTTTACATTTAGCCACGTGTATCACATATTCAAAAATAAGATTAAAATTTTTAAAAAGAACATAAAAACCCCGTGACAATGACACGGGCATTACTGATGTAGAGCGTGCCATTCCCGGAGGTTGTGTGGCGGCACGGGAACAGAGCTTCCGTGGGGCTCCCCAGAGGGCGCGGACACAAGGTAACTGAGGTGGCCAAACACGTTAACTTTAATAGCGACATTCAATTAACGATGGCAACTGATACTAAAATAACGACCTAAAGGTGAATTTTAAGTAAATTTACACAAGTCGAGGTAAAGAAACAAGGTGATGAGGTGCACGGCACCTTCCTGTTTCCCCCAACAGAAGCCCTCGCAGGAGCAGAGGGCAAGAGGGACCCATTTGAATTTCATTCATTTCCCTGCGATCCCTGGTGGGAACCTCGGTCAGCGCGACCTCTGAGAGGCGGGGGAGGAGCCGGCCCTGGGTGGGGTGCTGGCTCGCTTGGGGCCATGGCTCCCACCCCTGCCGCTGTGCCACCTGCTCCGTGTAGGCCCAGGAGCGGCACTCACATCTTCATGTACCGGTGCACGTCAGCCGGCAGGGAGGACCCGTCGAAGACGAAGTTGTCCACCATCACGTTCAGTGTGAGCCTCGGTCTCCAGTGAGAAACCGGCTCGTCCAGGGCGCTCGATGGCTTCTTCTCCGCCTCGATCTGCTGCGGAAGGACAGGAAGACAGAGGTGGTGCTGGGGAGGAAGGTCATGCCTGGGGGGGCCCAGGCAGCAGGGCGGTCGGCACCCTCACCGTGCACAGATTGGCACCCAGACGGCCGCAACGGGGGAAGGAGCCCACTGGGGAGGCCACAGGGACCCTGCGGCTGCCAGCTCCCCCAGACTCTCACCGCACGCCCTCCTTCCTTCTCTCCTCAGAAGCCGGGGGGAGCCATCTTGCAACATGTGGTCATGGACTGGATTGCACCAATCCCTTTTTTAGGGTGCCAACCTAAGCAGGACCACTTCTGGGACCCCGAGGAGAGCAAGAGCCCCGTGATCTTGGCTGGAGCTGACTCAGCCCTGTGGTGCTAAGGAGACGAAACAGGAGATAGCACATCAACCAAACGTGTGAGGCTGTCTGGGAGGAGTGGTGTGGAGGATTAGGGGTCGATCCTCAATAAAATTATATTCAGAAAAGAATCCGACACGGAAATCCTTATTCAAGATCTGATAAATTCTATGAAACAGCATTATTTGCTAAAGACACACTATAATAGTTTAACTGGCTGTAATAATTCACATTGAAGACGGTTCTCCAAATAGAGCAGCAGCTCACATTTATTCACACTTGCTCCATCCCAGAGAAGGCTCCACACGCTACGCGTCCATCCCTCACTGCCTCCTCAGCACGCCTGAGAGGAGGGCCACCGTCCCCACTTGAAGGGATGCGGAAGCGGGTGCCGGGTGCCCTTCCCAAGGAGACACAGCAGGAGGGCAGCCCCGGGACAGGCCAGAGCTGGCGCTGGCAGGGTTTTCAAAACCTGCCCTCAACCCCAAGGTGTTTCAAACAGTTTCACAGCTGATTGCTGAAAAGCTGCCACCTTTCTTCTTTTGCAAATTATCTCCACTTCTAGTCAACACACACACTGCAATTCCCTTGTTTTACCCATGGCCCACTAATGATCAATTATGTGATGTCCAGTTTTTCTTTGCACATACAGCTCTCTACAGAAGTATAAAATATAGCTTGTACATATACCTTTCCAATAATCTTGGATTACATTCTGAAGATAACTACCCAACAATAGTCCAGTCCTACATATAGCGCAGTGAGCCCCACTCTAAGTGCCAGCTCCAGATGAGAAGGGCGTCATGAGCTCTGCAGCACAGTGGGAGGGGACGGGTGCTCCCCAGGGCCTGAGAGGGAATCTAGACAAAGAATACTAGTCATCACTTCAATTGTCCCGAATTTGATTTAAAATTGATCTGCAACCCTTTGGGACACTATTCAGCGGAAAAGCAGAAATGCATGCCAATGACATTGGCATGGCTCCACTTTCCAACAAGGTCACTACAGCCCTCGACCTCAGCCGCCCACGTGGAGAAACACGCAGCAACTCTAAGTGGGGGCACAGGCTCCGCTGTCGGTAGCAGGGAAGACCCTACCTGCGCGGTGGGCTCCCCTGTGAGCAGGTTGACTTCTTCTGGCTTGGGGACCATGTAGGTGGTCAGAGGACTGACGAGGTGCACCTGCTTCCCGTCGTGCCACGGCAGGATCCCGGCATGGTGGAGGAAGATGTAGGCGTACAACGTGCCATTGTTTCTTGTCTTCTTTGGTACAGAAACATTAACTGTCCTAAAACAGAACAAACTATCATCTCATCCACATGCGTATCATAGTCTATGTCTATACACGTGGAAACCACTCAAATAGCTTCATAAGTAATGCTGTTTCGAGTCAACTAATTTTAGTTCAGAAGTGCTAAAAACGAAACCCACCTGCCCGTGACTTTACTAGTAATAGTCCTGAAGGCAGATGTGTCCCAGGCGTGGGCAGCTATAACTGAGAGCCGGCACTTCCTGCCTCCACTTCATCAGGCTCAGAGAGGCCGTAACTCGCCCGAGGTCACAGGGCTACAGTGGCCAGGTGGAAACGGGGCCTGGGCCCAGCCAGGATTTCTACAGCACGCTGAGCAACATGACGTCAAAGTCTAAAGGACATGGGGAGCACTAAGGGGGGGGAGGGAAGGGCACGCCTTAAACCCACACTTGGGTGAGGCAAAGGCATAAAGTGTAACTGTAGTGTTTGTACCCTCACAATACCCTGCAATAAAATTTAAAAAATAAATAAATAAATTAAAAAAAAAAAAAAAAAGTCACAGAGGAAGTTCAGACAAGTCTCGTAAACTAAGTTTAGCCACATGTGCTACATTTTGCTTCTTTGATGCTACTGGAAACGATCAGAAATTTAATGTGGGTAGTTTGTTGGGGTTATAATTTTAAAGAAAGATGGCAGATTCTTAGCCACCAACACCAACTTTCAGGCCTCTCGCTGGCCCTGACTGTGCCAATATCCTAGAGTCACGCCGGGTAGAGGTGCCAGGAGCTGGCGTGTCTCCAGGCCTCGGCCCAGGTGCCCGGTGGCTCACTCGCACTGCGCAGCTCTGTCTCTGCGCTGCACTAAACACACACCTCCCCTGCTTAGGATGCGTCGTTCCTCTTCCTCCCTTTACAATCTCATGGCTGAAGTTCTAAGTAATTCCCGCTACAGTGGGACACAAAGGAATATGGACACCCCAGCACCAAATATAAAAAGCGTGGCTCAGGTACCACGTGGTCTGATGGCTCTGCTCAGCAGTGGTGTGAGGCTTTGCCCACCTTCCTGGGGGCTCTCCTGGTGAGATGCACAGAGATGGCAAGGCAGCTACAAGGGGGCCGAGCCAAAAGCACTCACTCCGCTCTCCTCCTCCAGTCTATCTGTCCTCGCTGACTAGCACAGGGCCTGACACGGAGGAGGCGGTGTTCACACCTGTGAAATGTAACGCAACACAGACGTGTCCCCAGCATTTTTTAAGAATGTGGCTGCTGTAAGTGAAAGCTGAATGAGCTAGCACTTCCTGCCTCCATTTCACAGGGCTCAGCGGTCACAACTCGCCCGAGGTCTCTGGGCTGGGCGGCCAGGCGGACACTGGTACCCGATGGCCTGCTTCCCCTCCCCAGTGCCCTGCCTCCAGCTGTCCCACAGGGGCTGCCCGACAAGGGGCATTTACTCCAGTACAAAGTCTCACAATTTCATCACTCTCATCTGACACTCCCAAGGCATGAAGAGGAAAAAGATAGAATCACAAGAAGCAAATGTTTAAAATCATACTTGAGTTTAAAATACTAAAGCCACATGCCAGATATAATTTTTTACAATTTTTAAAAAGTTATGCTACATTTTTGCACATTGTCTGATCTGTTCTAACATCACATGTCACTAACGATTTTCTGCAAAATTGTTTCCTCCACCCCATCCCTTTTCCTTTACAAGTAATTTACATAAACTACTTCCACCAGGAAAAGACAAGTTGTCCACGGCTGTGAAAGGGCTCAGGTCTCTACCGCAGCATCTGAGGGTGATGCTGGTTCCACTGGAACCACCCCCAGCCCCTGCTGCTGTGCACCCCACTGCCACCAGACGCTAGTGCACGCTACTTCCGAAATCACACAGGCATCATCTACTTTCAAGTCTGAATGTTTACATGCCATGTACAGATCTCCAGTTAAAACATGCCACCACTGTGAAGACATCAGTGAGACTGCTTCTGTGTTCAGGGAAAGCCGAACACTAACCCTTAGGCAATCCAAATATTAGTAACATTTACCCTGTCGCTGACACTGTGTCCTACACCCATACCTTTCAAATTTGGACTCCACGTCGAAGTCTTCCACATTCAAGACTAGGTCGATGTTGTTCTCAGCACCAAGGTTGGACCGCGTGGTGGTGTACACACTCAGCTGGAAAGGGGCGTCAAGAAAGTTAGCTGGGCAAGGATCCAAGCAGAACACACCCCCCCCCGCCAGAACAGCCACGCCGGAGAGCCGGCGGCTGCACAGCTGCGGAACGGGGACAGGTTCCGCCCCAGTTCCATGGAGCTCGGGCATGGAAAGGACGGCGGGATCTGCTGTGTCCGCTGCAAAGGCTAGACAGAGCCAGGGCGCCTCCCACGCGGGCTGACCAGGGCCTGGGCGCTGCGTCTGCAGCCGGCCGCGAAAACCGCCCGGCGCTCACCTGCAGCTTGGGCCGCCGCGCCAGGTACGGCTGGATGCAGTTGGCTTCGCCGGCGCACGGGCGGGTGTAGACGATGCCGTACATGACCCAGCAGGTGTGCACCACGTACACCACGAACACGCCCACCACCAGGCTGGTGAAGGAGCTGCGGCCGCTCCACATGGCGCCGCCGGCTCCGTCCGCCCCGCGCCCAGCCGGCAGCTCCGGCCGCCACCGATCACGGGAGAGCCGCGGCGCGACGCCGCCACCGCCGCGGGGGAACGAACGCGCTGCGCGCCGCGGGCCGCCGGCCGCCCCGCATGATCCGGCCGCCCACCGACCTGGCGCCCAGGGATTCGCCGGCCAGAGCGCCGCTTCCGGGCCCCGCCGCCCGCCGGAAGTGGTCGCGCCGCGTGGCTCCCTGGGAAGCAGCGGTCCGGCTGCGCACGCGCACTCGCACGTCCAATGTGCGGCGCGGCGCTCGACGTCACCGCCCGCGCCGCCCTCCCGGCGTGCCCTGCGGGAGCCAAAGTACCAGCCGTACCCGAGAACTCCGGGACTCCTAAGTGGGGTGAAATGTCAACATTTAGGTGTTAACAGGAAAAACCCACGCTGTAAAGTAATTCAAAGAGGTTCATTCTGAGCCGAGTGCCGCTGGCTGGAGCGCGTGGCCTCAAGAGGTCCTGCGGCCATGCCTGGACGCGCGGCGGCAGCGGGTTGTACCCTGCAGAGCGGGCGGAGTTTCCGCGAAACCGCGGTCCCCACGCGCCCGCGGGCGCTGGTTGGGCCCCGAAAGGCGGGACCCCTGGGGGCGCTTACAGGTTATAGGCGGGTGCAGACAGTCTTTGATTTGTGACCAGTTGAGGAAATCAAGCTTTGCCTTGTGAACGAAGATAAAATCCTGAGCCCCCCAGCTGCCTGAATAGACCCCGTCTTGGCCAAGGGGACCCAGAAATACGATAAGGCTGAGTTGCTGGCCAATGGGAAGGAAGGCCAGACCTGCCTTATCGTGCTACCTTCCCTTCTAGGAGATGTCCCTCCGTGACTCATCAGCAGGCCTAAGGCCATGCAAGACAGCTTGAACCGCACCTACAGGTCCTCAATTTACTTAACAGATCACTTGAGTCTGGGCATGTCTGAACTAAAATAAAATTTTAAGGCTCACCCCCCCACACCCCCCCACTGGCTGACTAAATGGACCCCCTCATGACCAAAGGAATATCCTAAAACTAAATTGCCTGCCAGGAGGAAGGAGGTCAGACATGCCTTATCATGTCCCCTCCCTTCTTGGGGGCATCCTTTGTAACCCATTAAGAGGCCTGAGGATACACCCCTGCAGGTCCTCAATTTACACAACAAATCTCTGTCCTATGGCTCATCTCTGATAAACAGCTCCTTACATTGAAACATTCCAAGCCTTTAGACAAAGCTTCATGTCTTTAACCAATTACAAGCCAAAGAATCTTTAAACCCACCTATAACCTGTAAGCCCCACCCCCCCTTCAAGATGGCCCACCTTTTCTGGCCAAACCAATGTATGCCTCCCACGTATTGATTTATGACTTTACCTGTAACCCCTGCCTCCCTGAAATGTATAAAACCAAACCGTAACCCAACCTCAGCGAGTCCACTGCTCAAGACCTCTTGGGTGTGGCTCCGGGTCGTGGAACTCAAATTTGTCTCAGAGTAAATCTCTTTAAAATTATTTTTCAGAGTTTGGTCTTTTTTCCATTGACATGTCCCAGGACTTATCTCTGATTAACAGACTTACTTAAAATATTTCAAACCTTTAGACAAAGCTTCATTTTGTTAATGGAAAAAAAGTCAAAGTCTGTAAAATAATTTTAAAGAGATTTACTGAGCCAAATTTGAGGACCATAACCCGGAGCCACGCTTAAGAAGCCTTGAGCAAGTGGACTCGCTGTGGCTGGGTCACAGCTGTATAATCTTTGGAGCTATATAATCTCCAGAGTTATCAGAAACCAGTATTCAAGTGGATTTGTCAGTCCTTTCCATGACTTTACTTGAGGAAGCCAACTTTGGACTGAGCCAGAAAGAACCACTTTCCGAGATGAATCAAAGTAAAATAATAATTTCCTAAAGATGATAAAACTCGGACTAGCCATGCTTAGAGACAATTGACAAACCAAATTGGTTACTTTTGTGGCATACAGCAATTTACATAATAACCATAATTATTACTGATAACACACACCAAGACATGTCTATGTTTTACAATACTGGAACATACATTAATAACATACTTATACAAGTACAGCACAAAGAAAGTTAAATGCCATTTCATATTTGACAACGTTCCTTGTATGATTTTGACATACTAAATAACTGTAATGTCTGTTTTAGACTTTCAGTGGCCCTAATGTATAAACAGGTAGTTTAAAGTCAAAAGGCTGGGTTTAGAATTTAAGTTTTGGAAAGTTTGTCAAATACCAAAGGCTTAAAACATTTGTTCAAATATAATCACAAACCACTATAAAATATGGGTCATTTATTTAACCAAGAGAGATAGTCATCAAAGATTCTAAAGGTGACAAAGTTATATGGGTGTAAATCGTAACCCTGTTAAAGTTAGTTTTTCTAGTTAGTCAAAACCTAATAAAGAGAGCACAGGGATTATCTTGATAAAGCATGAAATCTTTGTTTCTTTTAGGTCAGTTACCAAAATTAAAGAAAAACCTTCTGTAGTGCGATATTTTTTAAATTAAAAAGGAAACATGTTATAGAATCAAAATGAGTATATCATGTCATTTCATTAACAGTAAATTAATATTAACAGAAATCTTTGTTTTAGCCCCCCAAAATTTTTTTAATTATAGCCAATTGAACCACATACAAAATTCCTTAATAAATTTCCTTTTATAAACTTTATTCCAACCTGCATGTACTAACACCATTTACAAAACATGCCTAAAAACTTTGTTTTGTTCTAATATTCCCTTTTCCTAAATAACCAGTCCCATTTTCAGACAAAAGATTCCATGCAAGATCCTTTCATTATTCTTTCCGTTTAACCTTTCTTACCAAAAAACATATTTCTATATTCATTGACTTTTTACATCTTTCTCTTACTCACAAGTGGAATTTTGTTTTTGTTTTCTTTCTAAATTTATTTTGATTCAACCTTTAAATAACCTCTGAATTAGACAACATTATATGTATTTTAATGAGAACACATTCTGTTTCTTGTATAATTTTTCTTATTAAAAACATCTTGTTTTTTGGTACACTTTATATATAGAATTACATGCATTGAGTAGAATTCTTATTTTTAGTGACTTTAAATTTTAGTGAAAACTTAACAAGTAGGAAGTCACGAATTGTTCATTGTAAGACATTTGTCATCATGAAGCAAGATTGCAGGTTACTATAAAATTATAGCCAAACTGATAATTCAAATATTTTTAAAATGCAAAAATCCTATTCTTTGAGAGAGGAGACTCAGTTTCTCAAACAAGTATAAGACCTAATAGACAGACTGAAGGAAAAGTTAATAAGGAGACTGAACCTGTGTCTTTCTTTCCTTCCCTTTTGCAGTTTATTAAAAGGTGAATAAAAAATCTTTTGTTATTCCTATTAATATCATACGACAATCTAGTTCAAAAGAGAAAACAAAATTTCATTGTGTTAGTGTATTAATGATAAAGTTAACTTTAATAAAATCTTATAAATGAATCCATCTAATTTTAACCAATTTGACTGTAAGTTAAGACTTTTATAAGCCTTTTATAACCTTTAACTTTTATACCCACTTTATTTTTAATGATCATTTACATATTGAATTTTAAAGTAGTTTCAAAAACCAATAAATTAGACAAAATTATCTTTTAACAAAACTAGTACTTATGTCTTCTAACATTTTTATTAAAAATTTTTATATAGAATTGTTTCCCTTTCATCTAGAAGTTTCAATTACATATACTAATCATAATGTCAACTCTTAGAAAAATCTAGGAAGTTAAAGTAACTTTGAACTGTTAGTCACCAATTTTATTAGCATTCCTAAATATAAAAATAAGATATCAAGGTATGAGCTTAAACTTTGTTTAAGAACTAATGTTCTAGTATTTCACCTTATAAATGACCCAGACATTTTATGATTATCTTTTTTAACTTCACATAATGACTTTAAGATTTTAAATCATATGAAAACTTCATTTGTATTTATTTCATTTATATTTACCTAACTTATCAGTTCACTTAGATTCCAGCTATTAGTTTAAGTTACTTTTCTGTTAACCATTTTTATACCCTGTAAATTAGATATAACACAGAACAGGGATCAAAATATAGTTTTAGTTATTTTTTTTTTTCAAATTTTAAACTCATAAATCTTAACAAGAAAAAAATAAATATTTCAATAAGACTTGTTATTTTAAACAAATGTAACATCATTTCTAAATTTTATAAACATAGTGGACATTTTAGAATATCCTGTTTAAAGGTAGTAGTTGATTATATCCTTCCAAAACACCACATTCCAAAACAAAATCTATTGATACCATAGGGTCAAAGTGTTCCTGGCCCCCAAAGTTTGGGAGCAAAGGCCACTGTTCCCATAAAGACCTGCCGAAAATTTGCTGACATAAAGATTAATAGGAAGGCCACGCGCGGTGGCTCACGCCTGTAATCCTAGCACTCTGGGAGGCCGAGTGGGGGGGGGGATTGTTTGCGCTCAGGAGTTCGAAACCAGCCTGAGCAAGAGTGAGATCCTGCCTCTACTAAAAATAGAAAGGAATTAGCTGGACAACTAAAAATATGTAGAAAAAATTAGCCGGGCATGGTGGCGCATGCCTGTAGTCCCAGCTACTC
>RJWJ010044411.1:0-12179 GCA_004363605.1 Indri indri | reverse complement strand
TTTTGCAACGATCCCAACTGGTGCAGACTAACTATAGAGGGCATTCAATCTCCAGCTCTTCTCTTTGCCGCTGCCCAGGAATCAAACGTCATTGGCAAAGTCCAACCAGACACTCTCTGACCAAGGAGCCCACTTGGGCTGAACTCCTGCCTCCTGCTTGTATCACTAAGGCAAGAAGAGATTGAGCAAATATATGGAAAATTGAGCATTGGATCAGATAATGAGACCACAAAGGGAGGTTGGGGCGATAGGGTAGAGAGAAATGATGCCTGAGTTACTCAATTTGTTCTTTTCTACTGATGCAGCTAGGTGTGATGTTTCTACTGTCTTCTAAATATCCAGATAAGTGACCTCTTCCTTCTGTAACTTTCTCCTCTGTTGAATTACTGCTTCTCAGTATATCAAGTCTAACTCCCTCCTGCCCTTGCATTCAAGGCCTTCCAGAGCCCACCCCAGGCATGGTCCTTCCCAACAGCAAAGACAGCACACTCTGCTCCAGTCTGACAGGTCTCAAAGTGCTGCACACAGGCCACGGTCCCACCCCCGTGCTTGCCTTTAGGCTGTGCCCCTGGCTGGAATGCTCTGCCTCCTTCTCTTGTGCACCCATGGCTGTTCCACCTTCCAAGCCCAGATCAAGTCCCACTTGCTCTGTGAAGCCTCCCTACCTTCAGCAACCCTACTGCCCTCTTCCTTCCATGAATGTTTGAGATTTTATTTCTCCACCACATCATCCAACCTGGAATTATGGTCATCATCATTTAATTGCCATGAATGTTGGCTGCATGTCACAAACCCAGGACCTTACTCTTGGGGTAATGGTCCCAGAGCACAGAGAAGATAAGGGTCACCCTGGCTTGCAGATTCTCCAGCCCATGGGAACAGGCCCTGCCCGTCTCACTTCTGACTCAAAAAAGAACACGATCACAAAGACTTTATTTGTTTTTTGTTTGTTTTTCGTTTGTTTGTTTGAGACAGAGTCTCACTCTGTTACCCAGGCTACAGTGCCGTGGCATCAGCCTAGCTCACAGCAACCTCAAACTCCTGGGCTCAAGCAATCCTCCTGCCTCAGCCTCCCGAGTAGCTGGGACTACAGGCGCATGCCACCAAGCCTGGCTAATTTTTTCTATTTTTTTTAGTAGAGATGGGGTCTCACTCTTGCTGAGGCTGGTCTTGAACTCCTGAAGCAACCCTCCCGCCTTGGCCTCCCAGAGTGCTAGGATTACAGATGTGAGCCACCACACTTGGCCCCACAAAGACTTTATTTGTGAGCAACATGTTCTCCAGTACCATGCCAACACAAGGCCAATCTTCCATCATCCAAAGCAGCACATCCCATTAATAACAGCTAATGCCTTGAACAAACACAGGGCAGCTTCTGGTGTTTTGTGGTCAGAGGTCTTAGGGGATCATCTCTGATATCTGTAGTCCATACACCACAAACACCATCTCCAGCCACTTCAAACATTTCCAGCACCTACCCCCAAAATATTTTGCCTTTATGTATTCCTTGTTAAGGTCTACGGGAAATAACCTGCCATCTCGCTTCTGTCAGTATGCTTAAGCTTAGAATAAAGGGAGAAAGGAGGAGGGAGGTACGTTTTACGCAGCTGCAAGTGTCAACAAGATAAAGTAACAGCTAGTCCAGAGGGCTGAAACACCCTGGAGCACTGACATGCCCAGGGGTGCCTCCTGTACCCAGATAACAGGGAGTAAAATGTACTCTGGCTTAGGACAGGATGTTAAATGTATTTTTCACTAAGATTAATAATAATTAATGCAGACCTAGGCTTCTGTAACCCTGCTTGCTCAAGTAGAAAACTCTCCAGCATGTGGTTTTTGCCTTTAAAAGAGCCCGTCTCTCCTGGCTCGGGGCTGCTCTCTGTGCTGCTGCCTCTTAGCGGTTTCAGAGGGTAGTCGCTGGCCAGCTAATAAAGACTCACAATTTGGCTCAATTTCAGTCTTAGGTGGTCTTTTCTCGCACTCCAGACCATAACATTCCTCTCTACCCAAATCTATAAATTTAAAATGCTAAATTGTGTTTGATACCCACATGCCAACGGGGACTTCCCTGTTGGTCACTACCACCACCCCTGCCCCGCTTCCACCCCCACCTCCCAAGATTCCTGCAAATTATGAGACCTTATGTCCCGATGTTCATCTCTGCCTCTGGAGCCTGCTTTCAAGCATGAAATATCTATCCTATACCATGAGCCACATGCAAAATTCAGCCCTTACCTCAATTTCCACCCAAAACAAAACAAAAGCATACAAAGCATTCATGAATGCAGATGACATTACTGAATATCAGGAAAGTCTCAAGGAAACTTCATTTCCATCCAAAAAGGAAAGCCAACAGACTTTTCTGAGATCAGGACAATTCCGAATGCACGAGAAGAGGTTATCCTTCCTCAAGACTTGGTGTTACCAAGGGGGATGGAGACGAAGGAAAAGCCACCTCCCCACCCAGAAGCTGGTAAGGCAGAGGCTGGCGCGGGCAGCCCGGAAGACCATGCAAACCTCCCCTGCCCTGCCAAGGCCCAGGTGTGAAGCAGGATGGGCACCTTCCCAGCTCCCCTCGCCTCTGTGCCCACTAGCTGCCACCAAGCCCTTCCCCTCTTTCTGAGCGTCGCCTCCACCTGGACCAACTTCCCTCCTGTTTCCCTCCCTTCTCCACCTGCTGTCTCCCTCCTACTAAAGTCGCACTACGCCCCCTGCTGGACGATCCTGGCAGTGGCCCTGGCCTGCTTCTAGCCCACTCCATTCCTCTTCCCACAGCTCTGAATTGAGAATGCTGATGTTCTCACCCCCCACACCCCAGCCCTCAGCTACTGCTCCTGGGGGGCCAAGGGACACATCAGAGGGGCAAGGGAGAGATTGGTGTCGGGGACACTCTGACCCACCTGGGGAGAAGCTACATGATGCCCTATCCTCACCATTGGACAAGCAGCTCCAGTGGTCAGGGGCTATCTTCCAAACTAGGAGCTTCTTGGGGTCACTCTGTGGTTGGGGCCACCGTCTCTGGCTCTGCTGGATCCCTCGTGCTAGCTGAGGGAAAGCAAACGAAACAAAGCAAGCCAAGGCCCAACAGCAACAACGGAGGTGAAGGTTGCAGGTGAACACACTTGCAGCTGGGGAGAACAGGTTGGTCTCGGGACAGGTCACAGCTGGGGTCACACCCGCTCTGAACTGTGCTGAGACAAAGAGGATCCACTCCCAGGGTGTGTTGAATTTTTCCCAGAGATTAATCCCCTTGCTAAAGTGCAGAATAAGTAAGCTCCACCCTGCCTGCTGGCAGGCTGCCCCACCTGCCTCCCACGACAGCAGGTGGTGACCTTGTCTCCCCAGGGCCCAGAGCCCTGATTGCCTGAGTGCCCCGTGCCTCACCCCACACACACCCCAGCACCTCCCCTTGTCACCTGGGCTCCCCAAACAACTCAGGCTGTGGCAGACACAGCCACTAGGAATCTTCGAGGGTCTTCAGCAAGAGCCAAGGACCCAAATGCAGCTCAGAGGACCCAGAGACCTCAGAGCCATTTGGCAAGGTAAAGTTCTGAGAGGCCAGCAGGCAAGGGCCCAAGTCTCCATCCAACTCAGATGGGGTGAGGCCCACCTCTGCCTCCCTTTTCTCCCAGACGCCTTCTCTTCCAGGGTCTGTCTTCCTGCACCTGCCGGGGGCCAGGCTGCCCTGGGCATTAAAAAGCAAAGACCAACAAGACAGACAGGAGTCTTGCCCTCTCAGAGCTTATAGTCTGAGAATAAGAATTCATTTTTACTTTTTCTTTTTCTTATTTTCTTTTCATTTATTAATTATAAAAAGTAACCCATCCTCATTACAGAAAATTTGGACTACACAAAAGCACATAAATTAGAAAATAAGAACCATTCATTATGTTAAAAATTATTTTTACTTTGCTTTTTGCTTTATAGTGCTTATTCCTTTATTTTTTAAAGTTTTATTAACATAGTGCATACACGTTGCTTTTTTTTTCTTTTTTTTCTTTTTAAGACACAGGGCCTTGCTCTGTCACCCAGACTGGAGTGTGGTGGCTATTCACAGGCACGGTCATAGCTCACTGCAACTTCAAACTCCTGGGCTCCCGTGATCCTCCTGCCTCAGTCTCCCAAGTAGCTGGGACTACAGGCATGCGCCACCATGCCCGGATATTTTTATTTATTTTTTACAGAGACAGCTTCTCTCTATGTCGCCCAGGCTGGTCTCAAATTCCTCAGCTCAAGTGATCCTCCTGCCTCGGCCTCCCAAAGTGCTGGGATTACAGCTGTGTGCCACTGCACCCAGCACACATAGCTTTTTAAAAGTTAATTTGTTCAAAAAAGTTTATTTTAAAAAATAAGCCTTCCCTGCCCTGCCTGCAGCCCCTCTCTTCAAATGCAATCATTTGAAAGGTTTCTCACTCTGTGTACTACTATCACTCTAACACTGCGGCTTCTGCTTCTATTACTTAATGCATTGATTTTCGACAAAATCTGCTGAATCCCTACAATGAAAGATCGAGATTTAACTCTCCTTTGTTCTACTTGCCAAATCCTCCTTCTCCCAAGTTTTGGTAATGATATTATAATTTCAGTTCTTTTCTTGACTACCTATGTAACTTTTAATAATAAAGCTAAGCCTCCCTTTGGTTTCAGACAGTGCCCCTTAACTCCTCACTCTGTAAGATGAGGATGGTCCAATGGTGAGGATAGAGCATCACGTAGCTTCTCCCCAGGTGGGTCAGAGTGACCCTGACACCAATTGCTCCCTTGCCCCTGTGATGTGTCCCTTGGCCTCCCCTTCCCTCCAGCTTCCCTCCTCACCTTCCTCCTCCCATCTCCTGTCGGTCTCACCTTTACTTTCACACTGTCGCGTAAAACATTGACATTCTGTTCTGAAATCATAATTAAATATTTAGGCTTTGTTTATATGTTTATTAAAAATAATGGAAACCCACAAGAGTGTCTACATAATTATGGCAATATAATTATTGTTTACTATACAGCCAGAAGTTGCTAAGATGACACTTCTTTATCTAATGGGCCAGGATCCACTTATCCCTGGTCTCTTATAGGATAATATTCCTGGCATCAAAATCAAGAAATTCTTTTTTTCTTTTTGCTATAGACTGAATGTTTGTGTCCCCCCCCCTCCAAATTTATATGTTGAATCCTGATCTCCAATATGATGGTATTTGTAGGCGGGGTCTTTGGTAGGTGATTAGGTCATGCGGGGGGAGCCCCGGTGAATGGGATTAGTGCCCTTGCAGAAGAGACTGCGGAGCGCTCCTTTATACCTTCTACTAGCTGGGACACGTGAAGAGACAGCCGTCCGTGAACCAGAAAACAGACTCTCACCAGACACTGACTCTGCTGACACCTCGATCTTGGACTTCCCGGCGTCTGGAACTGTGAGAAATAAATTTCTGTTCATGAATACCCAATTTATGACATTTTATTATGGCAGCCCAAACAGACCAAAAGTGCTAAGACACGTTGACTCTGTCAAGTGCTCAAAATCATGCCACATTTTGGTGTGCTTTCTTCCTAGACCATGACTTTCTTATCATTTTCTGTTTTATCTGATGTCTCTAATTAACTTTGGTTTTTTTTTTTCTTGTTAAGAAAAGAAATCTATACTTTTTACATTATATTACTACTATCTTCCAGCTTCCGATTCTATTACATGAAATTTTTTCCACTAAAGTCATTCTTCTGGAAACACCCTTATTGAATATCTCTTTGAGGGTGTGCTTTCCTTCTGGCCCTTGCATTTTCTTTTTTTCTTCCAGGGCCATTGGTTATTCTGCATGTTATTTCATCCTTTCTCTTTCATGCTAGGAGTATTCTTCATACTTTGGTGATTTTCTATCCTTAGGAATAAAAGATTAAGATAGTTTTTCTAAGTAGCTCTTAAGTCAACACAGGCTTTCCTGTGCTGTTGTGAGAGTCTCTCTATTTTCCCAACCAGCTTCTCCTCTTCATAAGGGGGTTGCTTAGAAGTACCATTCGTGTGGCAAGGCAAGCTTCCCTAGAGAGCAGATTAACAGGGAACCGGCTGTTTGTGCTAGAACTAGGAAGGCTTTATTCCGGGATGCCAAGAAAGAAGTTCCAGAGTGTTTGTTCATTTTCTTTAGAGAAGGGCTTAACTCAGGCAGCTATTGCTCTGCAAGCAGGTGAGGAAGAGAGGGGAAGGGTCTGACTGGCCTAGCTGGTCCCTAGAGAGACTTTTGGTCAACCCTAGCATTGCCGATGTCCTTCTCATGCTGACCTCCCATTGCCGTCTCATCCTTAAGTCTCTCTGGCACTGCAACGTGTAGGTCAGGCCCCACCCCGACCCCGGTCCCTTCCAGGCACCATATTCCATCTGAGCCTTCCTCTACCCTGATTCATCTACCAACACACCTCCTTCAACTTTCCGTCTTATAGAAATGTTTAAATCTCTCACCCAGGGTATGAGCCACCTCATATCATCTTTGCTGTTATGGGTTTATATTCCCTTTTTAATGGGATCTCTGAAGGGTGACACAAACACAAGTCCCCAATCCATTATTTGAAATCAAACATCCATTATGGTTCATTTGCTGTGTTTCCTTCCAGGCTTTCTTACGGCCGTAAGTTTATGTTCCACAGCATATTAATGTCACAGGAGAGTCATGAGTTTTCAGAAAAGAAAAGGAACAAAGGACAGACAAATAACTTTGGAAAACTTCTCCCTTGTAGAAATGTACAGGACACATTAACATAATGTATCGGTCAAAATTCAGAAATGCGAGCAACAGAAACTGTCTCACACTGATTTGAGCAGAAAAAGATTTTATTTAAACAGTATTCGATAGTTCACAAATTCACCTGAGAGATTAGATAACCAGGACTTAGAAAATGGATAAAAACAAAGAAAAGTTACATAAACAGAAATACGCCAAAATCACGCCACTGAAGCAATCTGGTGAGGACATGGTCACCCTGAACACTGGATGCTCTGGACACCGAGGAAGGCCATTGGCCCCGCTGCCGGGACTTACTCTCCACCACCCCTGCTTCCTGGGGTAGGCAGCCCAGATCCAGCTCCCAGGAAGGTGGAGCTATCGAACTGGTGAAGCTGCCAGGGAAGAGAAAAGGTGAGTAACTGGAATTTTCAGCTCCTGCCATAGTAGTTGGACGCTGCCTCAAGAGATGAGAAATTCTCACATACAGGATGGGGCCAGGGACTGGGCAGCCAAAAAGAAAAAGTATCCATGACCTGTATCCAACAGAGCTTTGAGAAGACTTGCAAAAATGAAAACTGTCTTACATGGCTTTGCCTAGATTTTCCCAGCCTTGTTTTACCAGAGCCCTTTTTCTGGAACAATTATTAACAAACATCTCACAGAAAGTTGTGTTCTACAGAAAGCAACATGGGGAACGCTACCATATATATTTAGAGAAATATTTATCATTTTTATACAAAATTGAAAATTATTGCGCATATAATTTTGCATCATTTAATGTCTAACAATACATAACTTAGCAATATATAAGTTAACAGAGCATAATTAATATGTTTTTCTTTAAGAAACGGGATCTCACTATGCTGCCCAGGCTGGAGTGCAGTGGCTATTCACAGGTGCAGTCCCACTACTGATCAGCACAGTAGTTTTAACCTACTCGGCCTGGGCCAGTGCACCCCTCCTTAGGCAACCTGATGGTCCCTTGCTCCCAGGAGGTCACCATATTGGTGCTGAACTTAGTGTGGACACCTGCTCGGCATAGTGCACTACAGCCCAGAACTTCTGGGCACGGAGATCCTCCTCCCTTGGCCTCCAAGTAGCTGGTACTACAGGCTCACATCACCACGCCCGGCAATGTGCTTTTCTTGTGTCGGCATTCTTAACGTTTTTTTTTTTTATACTTCCTAACTTTTTCCTTTGTTTTCTGCTTTCATTATGTGGGTTCTGTTTTGTTTCATCGTATTCTCTCCAGTTATTTGGAAAGCATACTTTGCTCTCTATTTTTTCTGTTTGTACTTTAAAGATTTTTGAAAACTTTTTTACAAATATTCCAATATTGAAAATCAAGAATTAAATTATATCCTTTCATTATCTTCATGTAAAATGAGGAAATTAACACACTTGTACTCTTTCCCAATCTACTTCCTATTTACTGGTGTTCAACAATATGAGTTGTGATTTTAACTCCAATTGTTGCTAACTAAATGTTGTGTTTGCATTACATTTTTTCTTGAAATAATTATTTTTTAAACTTCCAGTAAATGTTATTATTACATTTCAATATTTTAAGCCTAACTGTACATGTAACTGGTTTTATTGGTTTACCATCAAGAATTCTAAGTCACAAGTGATGTGGTGGCTCACACCTGTAATCCCAGCACTTTGGGAGGCCCGGAGTTCAAGACCAGCCCTAGCAACATAGCTAGATCCCATCTCTACAAAAAATACCAAAAAAATTGTCTGAGTGTGGTGGCATGAGCCCGTAGTCCCAGCTACTCAGGAGGCTGAGGTAGGAGGATCGCTTGAGCCCAAGAGTTCAAGGCTACAGTGAGCAATGATGATGCCATGGCACTCTAGCCTGGGTGACAGAAGGAAACTCTGTCCCTAAAAAGAAAAGAATTCTAAGTCACCATTCTAGAGTTCTTAATTTTTAATCCTCTGGATCAGGGGTAATACTTCAAGAAGAGAATATAATTGGTACATTTTATGGACCTTTGTATATCTGGAAATATTTTTCTGGTGTCTTCACAGATGACTAACAGCTTAGAATTACAAAATTCTGACTCACAACCTTTTTTTCCACCAAAACTGAAGGTTTTGCTCCTTTGTCTTTGAGCCTTGTGAGTAACTTCTAAGAACTGTGATATTCACTTAAATTGCTCCTTTATAGATAATCTTTTTTTTTTCCTTGCAATCCAATTCTTTTGCCTGGGAGTATCTGGGCATATCTGTGTTTTTATAAATTTTGCCTGGATTGCAGTGCGCCCTTTTGGTCTACACATTCGTGTATCTTTCTCAGCTCAGGAAAGTTTTCTTTCTTTGTGCAGTAAATAGTTTTTTCTATTCTGTTTATTCTGGCCTTTCCTTGGGAACAATCGAAACTGAAGCAAGACAGTTCTGCTGTTCAGAGTCCAAGTATGGAATCAGGCCTGCCTGTGGTCACACCCCAGCTCATCCAACAAGCTCTGTGATCCTGGATACATTCTTAACCTTCCCAAGCCTGTGTCCCTGTGTGTAAAAAGAGGATAATAATACTTGCAAGGATTAAAGATGATTATAAATGTGTCATTAGCACAGTGATTGGTACCTGAGAACTGTCAGGTTGCAAGGCACCCGGAGTTTTACCTTCCTGTTCAAAATCAAGTGGGGAGACCAGGCGCGGCAGCTCACGCCCATAATCCTAGCGCTCTAGGAGGCCGAGGCTGGAGGATCGCTTGAGCTCAGGTATTTGAAACCAGCCCTGAGCAAGAGCGAGACCCCGTCTCTACTAAAAATAGAAAAATTAGCTGGGTGTGGTGGCGCACTTCTGTAGTCCCAGCTACTCGGGAGGCTGAAGCAGGAGGATTGCTTGAGCCCAGGAGTTGGAGGTTGCAATGAGGTATGATGACCCCACTGCACTCTAGCCCGGGTGACAGAGCAAGACTCTGTCTCAAAAATAACAATAATAATAATAATAATAATGTTAAGATGTTGTGACCCTTCTACATAATCCAATAATTTTTTTGCAATGTGAATAATTTCATCCTCTAAATTACCCATGTGCGATTAAGATATTCAAGTATTAATGTTAATTATTATGTTTAATAACGTAAAAGGCTAATCTATGTGGCAGATGCTATAGCTCTAGAGAAAGTTGGGGGTTTGTTACAGTTGTTTATTTGCTGTTTTCCGTATCCCCTGCCCCTTCTTCATCCACGCTGATGGCTCACGCCTGTTGCGAGTGACATCTGGCAATGCTGCCAGACGCTGTTAGGAGCTACTCGGACTGTTACAATGTGAACGCCATGCACCACTTCCAGTCCCTTCTTTCTTCTCTTACACCTACTTTCTGCCCTGTCGTTGTTTGGGAGTTATGTTATCTTATTAGCTATGGAAAGATTGGGAAGCACAGGGAGGAGTTCAGAGCCCTGGCTGCCTCGTATTGATAGACACGCAGATGGGAAGACAAACACTAACACAAAATCAAATAACCCTGCAAAGAGTCGTTTAGTTGACAGTAACCCTGTATAAACAGGAACCTCCCTCTCTCCCATGTCGGGGGAGGAGAAGTAGGACCACCCCTTCCAAGCACCACCGCCGCGTAAGATTAATGGATTAACGGGTTATTATGGGAGTGGGACTGGTGGCTTTATAAAAGAAGGGAGACCTGTGCTACACGCTCAGCCCCCGGCCATGTGATGCCCTGGGCCACCTCGGGACTCTGCAGAAAGTCCCCACCAGCAAGAAGACCTTCACCAGATGTGCCCCCTTGACCTTGGACTTCCCAGACTCCAGAACTGTAAGAAATAAATTCCTACTTACAGATGTTTTCTTCTAGGGAAAAAAAAAAAGAAAGAAATTCCTTTTCTTTATAAGTTAGTCAGTTTCAGGTTTTCTGTTATAAGCAACAGAAAACAGACTAAGACACCCATTTTTCAGATGATGAAATTAAATCTCAAAGAAGTGAGCTGCTTTCTAAGTCAAAGCCCACCTCCCTGCCTTCTGCGATGCCTTACTGCCTCATAGCAGCACTGCCAGCCCAGCCACTGGCACCGGAAAGCCTGGGTTTGCATCTCAGCCGCAGGCACAGCACCTCACTTCTCTAAGCCTCCGTTTCCTCATCTGCGAAACAGGGGTAAACCCAACCTGCAAGTAACTTAAGGAGCCAACTGGGAGAAGACATTAATACAGTATTAATCTCTCGATTATCCTCAGTTATATGTGCATGTGTTAGGGAGAGGTGGTCTAAGTGTGGGCAGAGGACAGGGACCCGGGTGTGTTGCTGTGACAGGGTGTGAATGTGGGGGCTCCCGAAGGGTTGTCTCAGTCAGGACCCTTTTGGCTAAAAAAAAACAAAAAACCTCAACTAAGATTAGCTTCAGAAAAAAAAAAAAAAGAAGCCAGGTGGGCATGGTGGCACACGCCTATAATCCCAGCTACTCGGGAGGCTAAAGCAGGAGGGTTGCTTGAGCCCAGGAGTTTGAGGCCACAATGTATAATCACTGCACTGCAGCCTGGGCAATATAGCAAGACCCCATCTCGAAAAAAAGAAAAAAGAAAAGGGAGGGGAGAGCTGATGCTCTGTCTGTCTTTCTTGGAAGATTTCACTCTCTCCGCCTTAGGAGGGCTTCCTCCACGAGGAGACAGACAGCTCCTGGCTTTTGCCATCCATGCATGGCAGTCCCAGGGAAAGAGGGCACCCTTCCCCTAGCATCCTTCCCCCAGGAAAGGACCCTGATTGTCCCAATTTAGGTCACATGCCCACCCCTTCAACAAAAGCTGGGTTCGAGACTTGGAAGAAAGAGCACTCTGATGCCTCATCTATGTAAAGTTGGTATTTGTTGCAAAAGACGCAGAGAACTCCATTCCTCAGAACCTTCCAGAGGTTGGTGTCAGGCTGGAGGATGTTTGCTGAACAGTCTCCTCAGTTAGCCCTCATGTTCTCAACCTTGTCATACTGAAACTGTAGCACAGCGACCTAACCTGGTTTCAAAATGCCTTTAGGAAGCCACATCACCTGGATCTGACCTCCGGGTTTCAGGCACATTTCTTCTCAGCTATGACTCATCTTGCTACATCACCCACAGATACTGAGCCACACTGCACCAGGCCGCGATGGCCAGTAGGCCGTCTCTCAGTTTCCTCCTCTGTCACAGGGCTATGAGGAACTGGGCAGGATCAGTCTGGCCAGGGCCCACGGTATCAGGGGACGGTGCTCTCGGGTCAGCCAGGTCTGTGGTCACATGTCCACACCATGACAAGTAGGAGTAAGGCAGTACAATTGGGCACACCACCGAAACCGTGTGGAAATGGGGAAGGAAAGCCCCTCTAGGAAGGAGGGATAAGCTATCAGAAGGGGGAAGAGACCGTGGTCAGACCTGTGTGGATGCGAATGAATGCAGAACGACACCAAGGCCCGCTAGCCCCTGCGGCCCTGTGCAGGCACTCTGAACGTGCCAGGCCCTCTCACGCCTGCCATCTGGTCCCGGCTGCTGGGCC
>RJWJ010044410.1:0-12190 GCA_004363605.1 Indri indri | reverse complement strand
AAAATCTCTTCCATGTTTTATGGTGCTAAAGTCTGCTGTCTTAACTAAAATTCTGAAGTATTTGAGGAAATTCAATGTTCCTTTTTGAGGAAAATATTGATCCTACCCATAGGACCCTGTATGACTGACATAGGACAAAAGACAGAAGTCAGGCTCTTGAACTTCAAGGACATATTGGCAATTCTGCCTCCTGGAAGAATGAATGAATGAATTCTTCTGCAGTGAAGCAGCACAGAACATAGATATAAGACCCAGGTTGAAAAAAATCCAACCACAAACCAGTTTAATTCTGGCTTTTGCCAAAGACTCGTGTGAGACTTCTGATATTTAGGAGAGTTCTAACTGCCCCCAATAACGAGTTACATAGCAAAAAGCAACTATCTGGTTTATATTACCTAAGCTCCCTGCAGAAATGGCTTCCTTGAATTAAGATTGTTGTTCTCTTCAACTTTTATAGATGGTTTATACAAAGAATATCCTTTTAAACAATGTTCTGTGACTTTTGCAAGGCCGAAGTTAGTTATTACCCATTAAGTTGTGAAATGTCCCACCTGTGAAGACCAGTTGATAAATTGGTTCTTGCTTCAGGGCAAAAAAAGGTTCAGTTCCTCAAAGAGTTTTCTTCTGTCTTACTGTCAAACAATAAGAATTACATAACTCAAATATTTCCCTTTTTGCCTTAAGAAATTGTGTATTTTTAGGAAACTCAGAAATAATTATTGTGCCCTACTACAGTAATTGATTTATCTCAAGGTCCTTGTGACATTGATTCCTGTGCTATATTAATGTGTCTCTGGTTTAAACTGTGCATTGTGTTTGATTTTGTAAATAGCCTCAGGTTTTTCTGGAAATAGGTGGAATATCATTTTAAAGAAATGCATTTTAACTCTACCAAGAATTGGTTTTCTTCGAAACATTTATCTCAGTTTGATGGTTAAACTAATTCATCTATTCGACTAATTTCTGTCACCTCTATTAGAATGTAAGTTCCATGAGGGGCAAGACTACATCTAATTTCCTCACTGTTCTGTCTTCAATGTCTAGCACCATGCCTGAGAGTTGATGGTACCCATGTCAGTCAAGACACTAAGTGTGTTGCTGTAACAAGCAACCTGAAAACCTTAAAAGCTTAAAAGAACTAACACTTTTTTTTTTTTCTGCTCTCTCTTCATATCTGTCATGGAGGTCAGCCGTGCCTCTGCATCTCCTCCTAACCACTTGAAGATTGTCATGGCAAAGCGAAAAGAGATATGACAAACCACAAGTCATCTGTTAGCACTTCTCCTTCACTAGCCAAACCCAGTCACATAGCCAGGAAGAAAGTGTGTAACCCTCCCAGGGACAGGCACTGCAGGGAGGGGACGGAACATTTGGTGGCAGTAAGGCATCTGTAACACCATCCTAGGCATTAAGTGATCTGGACTTACAAATTACATTTTCCTAAATTAGTAAGGTGTTCTTTAATTATTTCTTCTCATGTATATTTAAACTTTGGCACTTGAAACTCATTTGTCTTAGAAAAAAATCCATTTCAGAGTATCTCTTTATACCATCAACTTCATTATCCTTAGGTCAAATATACTTGATCATGCATCCTGTCTCCCCCCATGTAGTTCAGAAAGTCTAGAGAGCAGGGCATTAACTTTTCCCACACCGAGACAGTAGCAGAGGCCTCCGTTGACAGTTACAGAGCCCATGTCAGGGTTTCCATCTCTTACAATAAGGACGAACAGATCATCTGAAACCCTCTCACTTCAAAACACCTGAAAATCCTGGACAAAATAAAACAAACATTCTCTTAAATGCATGCCTGAGCTTGGAAGAAAATAAGAGAACTGAAGAGACCAAAAATGAAAATGAAATTAAAACTACAGCAAGAAGCCAGAGAACCAAGAACACAACAGTTGTGCAGGTGAAAGCCCTTCCAGTTCAATACCAGCATTACAACCCTGGGGCTGAAGTCTGAATCGCTTCCTGGAAACAGGAGACCCCACTTAAATTGGGGAGTTATAACTGAAACCCCAAGTATATCTGGAATCCACAAAGGACCTCAGCCTAAGTGAAAGGTGCACCTAGACTTACCAGATTTAGCAAAAAAAAAAAAAAGAATATTCAGTTAAATCAGAATTTCAAATAAACGTTTAATATAAGTATGTCTAATGCATTATTTGGAACATACTTATACTAGAAAAATGTTTACTGTTTATCTGAAATCCGGATTTAATGAAGGACCCTATATTTTATCTGGCAACACTAGGGACACCAGAAAAATTTCCCACCAGCATAAGGAGTCAACGAGAATACTTGTCTATCTCCATGTGGACTCTGAATAGTGGGGGGCAGGTGGAAAGGGAAAAGTATTCCCCCTCAAGAATTAATAAGCAAGGGTCTGCCCTTACACAGATTTATGATTCAACTCTATACTACCTGCAAGAGCCTCATCTACCAAGCCAGAAATTAGCCTAAGAAATGCCCTCCAGACAAATAATATCCCAGGACTCTAAAGATTAGCTCACAACCCAAAATTACAGTTGGGTTTCTTTTGTGCTGCAAGCAAGGTAGGCTCCTTCACCTCCCATTTAAGAAGTCAAAGGGAGCCAAGTGTGGTGATGTGCACCTACGGTCCCAAGCTACTCAGGAGGCTGCCGCAGTGAGCTATGATCACACCGCTGCACTCCAGCCTGGGTGACAGAGCAAGACTATATATATAGCCAAGGGCACGAAACCTTTGAGACATGTCTATAGTGGGGGTTGTTCAAAGCTGATTCCTTCTCTGTATTCCCTTAGGTGGAGCAAATCAAAGTGTTCAATCCCATGGTTTCACACTGTGATTCTCATCTGGCCAACCACCTCACACAAATTTATCACCACAGCTGAGAACAAAAACAAAAATGCCAGTTCCAGTGACGGCAGGTTCAGCATTTATTAATCCACTAAGAATAGACCTTAAGGCACAACAATGCTTTTAGATTCCTTTTATAAAAACACCCCCCAAAAAAGTACAAAAATCTAGTAGGCTGCTGATTTTATAAGGATCACAAAGAAAGTGACAAAGCTACTGCTGCTATCAATTATGTATTATAATTCTTGCTTGTAAAGTCCTTTGAAATATTCAAATACAAGACTCTGAGGGACAAAGTAATTAAGATTACAGGTCATGGCAGAAAAAAAGTTTAAATCAATGTTTTTTATATATTTTTTTAAATTTCAGAATATTATGGGAGTACAAACACTTTGGTTATATAAATTGCCTTTACATCACCTGAGTCAGAGCTACAAGCAAGCCCGTCCCCCAGAGAGTGTGCACTGCACCCATTAGGTGTGCATATACCCATCCCCTTCTCCCGCCGCCACCTGCCCAACACCTAATGAATGTTACTTCCATACGTGCATATAAATGCTGATCAATTAGTACCAATTAGGTGGTGAGTACTTGTGGTGCTGGTTTTTCCATTCTTGTGATACTTCACTTAGGAGAATGGGCTCTAGCTCCATCCAGGATAATACAAGAGGTGCTAGATCACCATTGTTTTTTGTGGCTGAGTAGAACTCCATGGTATACATATACCACATTTTATTAATCCACTCATGTATTGATGGGCACTTGGGTTGTTTCCACATCTTTGCAATTGTGAATTGTGCTGCTATAAACATTCAAGTGTAGATGTTTTTATTATAGAATATCTTTTGTTCTTTTGGGTGGATGCCCAGTAGAGGGATTGCTGGATCAAATGGTAGTGCTACTTTTAGTTCTTTGAGGTATCTCCACATTACCTTCCATAGAGGTTGTACTAATTTGCAGTCCCACCAGCACTGTATGAGTGTTCCTATCTCTCCACATCCACACCAACATTTGTTGCCAAACCTCTTTCTAAAATTACCAAGCCATCCTTTGCTGGCATTAAATTCTCCTGCTTTAGATCCTTCACCTTCCTTTTGCTTTCAGTTGCCATATGACTTTGCTTTTTCTCCAATCATATTAGGCTATAGGTATGCCTTTCTTACAGCAATCCTGCACCCACATAAAAGCTGCATTTTCAATATAAGATAAAAAGATATTTAGCAAAAAGTGTAAGATTTTTGTACCTGCTAACATAGCAGCAGCAATGGCTTCACAAATTTCCTTTTCTGTTTTTACAACAGTCCTTATGCTGGATTCATTTATCTTGAAATGAAGGGCAACTGCAGCTGCAGACCTCAATCTGCAGTACATATCAAGCAATTCAATTTTTTCTTATGATGTCTTGTAATGATTTTTCTCTGCTGCTTCTGAGCACTCCCAGCATCACTAGTGGCACTTTGCATGGGTTCCATGGTGTTATTCAAGGTTTATGGTATTGCACTAAACATGATGTAGAACACATGAGAACCAGGAGAGATCGCTTTTTACTGTAAGATGCAATTTACTGGAGAGATAAACTGCTCGTGTGGAGATGATTTTATGCAGTTATAATTTAATATTGTATCTTTGTATTTGTTTATATTTCTCTCAATTGTGAATGGTGCCATGTATGGTCTTTAAATGCTTGTGTACATAAGTTTTGATAAATTTTAACTTTTTATAATATATTTGTGTATATTTTATTGTAGTAAATAAAATAGACTAGTATCTATGTATATTTTATGCATTCATGACATACCTTTTTCTTAATTTTTCAATATTTCTGGGCTATGTGGTTCATTTGTGAGTTTTTTCAAATTGCTGCAAATCTCCAAAAAGTTTTCCAGTATATTTATTGAAAAAAAATCTGCATCTAAGTGGACCCATGCAGTTCAAACCCATGCAGTTCATGGGTCAACTGTAAATCTTTGAAAATTTTTCTCTTTATCCAGTAACATTCAGGCAAAATAAGCTAATAATTAAATAATTTCTTCAAAAGTTAGATTATGCAGAGAGTGTAACTGAAATATATATTTATAAATATGCATGGACATACATTCAGGCATAAGCTTCCTTGAGTTCATCTGCAAAATACAAACAACCATAGAACCATAAGGTTTTGGTGAGGATTCAATGAGATTGTGTAAAATATAGATAAAGCACTTAGCTTAGTTCCAAGCATATAGTAACTACTCAAGAAAGACAGTTAATTGTATTATTCAGTTTCACACTTTCATAGCATTCAGATTTTATATTTCATAGATATTTATTAAATACTTCCATTTTCACATTTTTGGTCTGAAGTTGCAGCTTTGTTGATAATGCTCGATGACTCTCACTCATGTCAGAATCTGTTGACAGATGCAAATTATTTTCTCTTACTCTGGATACTAATCTGATCATTCAGCCTTTGACTTTCAAAATCCAGAAATCCTTTTCAAGACTTATGAAAAATAACAATAACTTCAAATTTTTAAACTTTTTAAAAACCAGACCTGAGGTACTTTATCTTGTCTGCTTATCCTTTTTTTCCAAAATGTAAAAGTATCAGTGAAAATAGCTTTGACTTTCCCGTTTTCTCACTTCTTACCATCAGTGACCCAGAACTAACAGCTTTCATTTCTCATTGATTTTCAAAGTATTCCAGCTCTAAATTGAGTGTATGTTTTATACCAATCCATTGTTTTAATGATAGAAGAGGAGTTAAAATTATTTTAGAAAGTTCTTTTTTTCCTCTGGTATTAGCTGCATTGAACATGTGCATATTAACAGTCTTTTAAATTGCTGTTAATTTGAAGACATTACCCTACCTCTGCTAGAAGGACAAGCCGAGCCATTTGGAATGAGCTGTGAGAGTTGCTCCAGATCAGCCATATAATTTTATCTGGTCTCCTTTGTGGTTAGAATACAGTTTAATGCCATGACTATTTTGGATATTGCTGTTAAATAAGGTTTTCCTTCATCTGACATTGGAGGTGCTCAAATGGTTCAAGACAAGCAATCTAAACCAATGCTTCTCAAACTTGAATGTGCATGTAAACCACATTTTGAGAAACTTCTTAAACACAGATTCTGATTCTATAGGTCTAGACTGCGGCCCAGGATCCTGCATTTCTAGCAAGTGCCCAGGCGATGCCTCTCCTACTGGTCTGTGGATCACACTTCAGTAGCACAGGTCTAACGCAGAGGTTCTGAGTATGGTCTCAGGACCAGCAGCACAACCATCATCTGGGAACTTGGCAGAAGTCAAAATTCTCAGGCCCCAGGCTCAGACTTTCTGAATGAGAAATTCTGGGGTCAGGCCCAGTAGTCTTGTGTTTGTACTAGCCCTCCAGTGATGCTGAAGCACACAAAATTTGAGAATCACTGCTCTTAGAATAGTGCCTTATATATATGAAGTGCTTAATATAAATTTTTATTACACATAGGTGGAAAGAAAAGAAGGGCGCCACTTTTTTTTTCGGTGTTTACGGTCTTAAAAGAATTAATTTGTTCCCCAATGAACTTTAACATAGCTTGTGAGGAATCGACCAGAAGACATAAATGCAAGTAGGCAAGAGGCAGCATTTGGAGAGATCTATGGGTTCTATGGCCTTTGTTGGGAAAGACCCAACAGAAGCCAGATAGAAGTAGAGAAACTGTAGGACTCTGCACAAAGTCAGGTGCATATCAGGGAAAGGAACATACCTTAAATCTCTGGAGTATACATCAGGAGACTTATGCATGCTAGCCACCCATGCAGATCATAACATGATCAGTAAATTTCAGAACTTTAGGCTGCACCACGAACTCTCACCTTGGCTACAAATGGAATCACCTGAGGAGCTTTAAAAAATACCGATAATTGGGTCCCACTCCCAGAAAGCCTGTTTCATTGGTCCAGGGAATTACCTGGACATCAGATTTCTAAAATTTCCCCAAGGGAGTTTATTAAATGACCAGGGTTAAGTGTCTTACATCTTTTAAGTTAGTTAGCATGATCCTGGAAGTTGTGATGGGTCCAACTGTAGGTAAGTGAGAAACACAAAGCTGGAAAACACAGTCCCTACTTATTTGTCTCCATCTTTTCTTCTCTTCATGTTTATGTTCATGACTTACCTCCTCCCAGGCCACTGCTAGTCCATATGGTGCCTTTGTGTGATTCAGAAACATGTGTCTCTTCTTCAAGACATGTTGTCAAGAACTGAGGATAGTCTGAGATGTTGTGCTACATGCAAGGTAACAGGTTAGCCAACCACAGTTCCATGGATGGCAGCAGAGGACACAAGAATCCTAAGTCCAAGTCAAAGGACTATGACTCACAGATAGCAGTAGCCAGATTATCGGCTTTTTCTTCTACCAATTCTCCAAGCTCCCTTTCCCACAGCAGCGTAAAGAGGACAGGTGACATCAGCACATGCTGTGTTGTGTCATAGGAGAGCAACTCTGAACTAATGGAACTAATCTTTTATAATGGGAGTAATCCTGCCTGCCCTTTGTGCCACAGAGACAGTATTTCTACCTTCCAAGGCTGTTTTCTATATACACATCCTTGAAAAGACAATTTGGAATAAGAAAATCAAAGTCAGTGCCTCTGCTGGCAAACTGTGAAGAAATGTGAGACCAATAGAGAATTGTCTCCCAGCACACTTTTCTTTCATTGTCAAAAAAATTATTATACTGATTTCATTAGAAGGAAAATGTTTGTGTCCTCTGCCATGCAGTTGTAATAATAAATATGCAAAGCTACAATGTGTACGGTGCAAACGGAGACCTCTTAGATATGGCATCATTGAGCAGTTCGTGACCTGCACAACTGTATGTATCCTGTGGCATTATGTCTTAGCTTTTATATTTTTATCTTGTTTTCTACATTAGTTTTCTAGTGCTGCCAAAACAAAATACCACAGACTGGGTGACTTAAACAACATAAATCTATTTTCTCATTGTTCTGGAGGCTGGAAGTCTAAGATCAAGGTGCCAGCAGGGTTGGTTTCTCTTGAGGTCTCTCTCCTTGGTTTGCAGATAGACAACTCCTTCCTATGTCCTCACATGGCCTTTTCCCTAGATGCACATCCTGGGTGTCTCTTCCCTTCTTACAAGGATGTCTATCATACTGGACGAGGGTCTCACCCTTATGACCTCATTTAACCTTAACTGCCTCTTCAACACATTAACTGTCATGTGAGTTGTATTTAACTCACACTAGTTTTGAGCCCAGGGCCTCATGAAGCAAAATCTGGGCAAAACCCTGCAGTTCATTCATGAAAATCTTACTTGTTGATGTTCTTATTGCTAAAATTAATATTGACAAATTAATTCTAAAAACGTGGATTAAATGAATAGAAGTCAATAAATTTCATTAAATTTTTCATTAAATTAAAAAGGATCATTTTGTTTTTGAAATTTTTATTCTATTTTTGTAATAAAACATCATAGCCCCAAGGAAAATTTTTTTTCTCATGTGGCAGTCGATGTGTTAAAGGCCCTATCTCCAAATACAGTCACACTGAAAGTTAGGGCTTCGACACAAATTTTTGGGAGACACAATTCATTCCAGAGCACTCCCCTGTCCTGTCTTTATTGGTCCTAGGTCAGCCTTGCTTTTAGACTTGTTTTATTTTTTCAATCATCTCATTACTAGTCATTTTCCTACTCCAACTTTTTACTAAGTATTTACCTTAATGTTTTGATACTTTTAGACATGCTCAGCCCCCGTATACTCCTGGGCCTAATCCTTATTATTAGCTCACTGAAGCAACATAAGGCACCCCAGGACCGGGGCACGTAGATTAAATTTGCAACTATGTATAATGACTGAATTCTGCACAAATGACCCATACCAAAGAGCAGAAGAAGCTACAGAATTAGAACGATGACATGGTGTCAGGAAGATGTGATGTGCCACCATGTCTGAAGATGCACCATAAGCAAGCTACCATCTTCCCATTTGCAAGAACTCAAATTTAATCTCTTGTAAGATCTATACTGAAAAGGTGGCCTAACAAGTATGTGCTGACATGTGTCCAGGTGTTGCAACAACAGGAAGATGATCAGTATGGAATTTTAAAAGGGGAACAAAGAAAAAGAAGTAAACAAAGGCTGGCGAGCACGTCCTGGGGAGAAATTGCATCTGGCAAATACCAACAGAGAAGCATCCACCATGTTGCAGCAGGGACTTCCGTCTGGCTTTTCCAAAGTTTTGTAAATGTCCCTCAAATCCCTCTGTGACTGTTACTTTTATGTGTCAATATGACTGGGCTAAGAGATGCCCAGATAGCTGGTAAAACATTATTTCTGAGTATGTCTGTGGGGGTGTTTCCAGAAGAGATTTGCATTTGAATCAGCAGACTGAGTAAAGAAGATCTGACCTCATCAATGTGGGGGCACCATGCAAGCCATTTAGAGCTCAAATTGAACAAAAAGTCAGAGGAAGGGTGAATTTTCTCTCTCTCTTCTTCGCTTGATCTTCACCAAAAGGCTGAGAAGTGATGCTCTCTCTTTTCTTGAGCTGGGATATCTTCTCCTGCCCTAGGCTATTGGAGCTTCTGGTTCTTGTGCCTTAACACTCAGACGGAATTACACCACCAGTTTTCCTGGTTCTCCCACTTGCAGATGGCAGATGGTGGGACTTTTCAGCCTCCATAATCGTGTGAGTTAATTCTCATAATAAATCTCTTATATACCTACATATACACTATGAGTTCTATCTCTTTGAAGAACCCTAATACACCCTCCCACTGCTTCATTTCAGTTCCATGCTTGGCAAGCAGTATCTCATGACTCAGGCTTCCCAGCCACACTGCTATAGAGCAGGACCCTAGACAGAGAAAGCAACTAGGCTTGCAACGTAAGGGAACATCGAAGTGTAAAATGATCATCGGCATGCTGATCTATGCATCAGCTTCTTACCAGTTTGTTAGTGAGACCGTCCATACCCTGGTGGCCAGTCACCTCTGGAGCCTCAGTACCAGGGCTGGATCCAGCATGGTCATGCATGTGACCTCATAAAGGCATTTCCCAGAAAGGCCGGCTGACCTCTCTAAAAACCCCTCGTTACTCCCTGATAAGCAAGTGGTCCCCCACCCCAGTTTTCCTGTGCTGAAACTGCTTCCTGAAATTCCAGAGGTCTATGGAGGCAGGCAATTCCAGAGCCTTTCAGGGAGATCCCTGTTGTCCAGTTTAGACCATGCAGGCAAAATGTTACTCCCAGGACTGAAATGTGATTTCTCAACACTCAAGAGCCAGAATGGGGTAGGGACTTGGAACTACCATCCTCATCCAGGGTCCACATTTATTCATTCCTTCACACTCTCATTCATTCAGCACCCTGAGTGTGGCAGGTAATAGGTACTGGACATGCAAAGACAAATGACATGGAACATGACACATGGACTCATCTTGGTAGGTCACCATATTCATAGGACTGGTCAGCTTTGCAGGTCTGGATTTAATCAGTGCACTCAAAGTTGACTAGAATTTCAGGGACTGACTCTCACTAATCCAAGTTATATGAGAATGAGGAGTCAATCACGAAAGGGGCAGCCTTGCTGAAATAACAGGAAAATCTAACCCCACAATTTCTTAATAACAGCTAAAGATTAATCATGAGCTCTCTCCCTGCTCTCTACTCTTTCTCTCCCTAGCTGGCAGGCACCCTGCAGGGTTCTGTTTTCAAATCATCTAAAAAGAGCCAAAAGACAGAAAGGAAATGTAAACCTTTCTCTTTACATTCACCAGCTCACAGCCCTTAGAATTTGTTTTATAGCCTCTAGAAGTTCCTGAGGAGCCCAGGGACAGACAGCAGGAGAGCAAACACCAGGCCGCAGACTGCCTAAAATCATATCTTAAGGGCTGGATCCCCAAGATCTTTGACATCCCATAGCCACTTCTGTTGTTACCTGTCTGCAAAGAAGAAAAAGAGGAGTGGATGCTGGCTACAGCCACAAATCATCTTCACCCCCTTTTTACAGTTCCTAAATAAAAAGCCTGAATACCTGATTCTCTCTGCCAACACACTTTTCCTCCTCCTCCTTTTTGCCATGTTGACTCTTTTTTCCACTTGGGAAAAAGTAAATTAGACTTCTTCTTTCTATCCTAATCTTTGGAGAAATGTTTCTCAAACCCGCGTGCACCAGCACTCCACCCTAACAAATCGGAATTCCAATTTATTAATGTACACTGATCAGAATTTTATAATTTCTGGTGTCCATAAAACCTGCTATTGAGTCCCTTCTCTGCATCAAGGTGCCTGAAAAGGGAGTTAGCAATGCTCACTTGGTGAGTGTGAAAGAACAGGCGCTCAGGGCTGCCTACCACAGACTACAGAAAAGCCTAATTTTGATAGAGGCCTCCATGTTGTAAAACCACCTCCTGTCACAAAGATATGAAAAATTTGTTTTTCCTCTGGAAAATTAGCTAACACAGGTGGTCATCCTAATTACCAGGTAAAGTTAGAATGAGCCACGTGTGACAAATGGTGCCGCCAAGTCCTCTTACTTGAGAACTACTTATTGTTTTTCTGGACAACAAGCATGCCATGGGTTGAAGCTGCTTGGCTCTATGAAAGAATGAGATTCCTTTCTGTCTTTGCAATCTCTTGGTGTATTGCCTGTGATGCTCATCACATTCTGGTTTAATGCTTATTCAATAATAAATGTGTTTTCTTTCACTACTTCCTTTGTTTCTTTCACTACTTTCTTTGTTCTTTCACTACTTCCTTTTTTTCAGTTAGTGGAAAAAAAGAATAATACTAATTCAAAAAATAGAACCATAGTCAGAAAGTTCGAAAATCTTTGCAAACTAGATTTTATTATATTAATAAAACATTAATGATAATGACTATTATTGTTTATTAATAATAAACATCATATTAACCTAAAACTGCAGAAAAAAATAATGTTCTTTGTCAATATGGAGAAGTATAAAAGTAGGAAGGGAGGGAGAGAGGGAGCAGCGTTACATTGGAATTCTGGAAGACAGACCAAAGTAGTCATATGGAAAATACCAAGTCTCAGAAGCATCACAAGAAGCCATATTAATTCTAACATTTTTCTAAAATTTGGAGGAAATACTAAGATGTTGAAATGCATAGCTAATTTTTGTACTTTGAATGAGTCATAACAAACATTTCAGCTGACAAGAAATTCTCTCACTGAAACATGACATTCGTGAGCTTTTCACATTAGCTGTCATCCCTATGCTACTCAGAGACTATTTTATTGTACAATGAACTTGGGAGGTACAGATCTCACCCACTCATTGGCAAAATGAGGCTAATGTGTTTGAGTATAAAGCTTAAAATCCAGGAAAGTCCGACTGGATTGTGCT
>RJWJ010044409.1:0-12177 GCA_004363605.1 Indri indri | reverse complement strand
GGCTGCTCCACTAAGGGGTGACAGTGTTTTTGGTAATCTATGGGCTCCTTAGCTTTGCTTCTGCAGATTCTATTTACCTATTTACCTCTATTTATTGAACTCTCCCCAGATGATGGATACGAGACTAAGTGCTTTCTATGCATTCGTCCATTTACTTTAACTTGAAGGCAATGCCATTAGGCAGGTATTACTATTCCCACTTTAAAGATAAAGAAAATGAGACTCATGGAACCTAAGCAAATTGGCTGAGCTTAAATCAATATATTTGACACCAAATATTAACCAGTGTAAGTATACATCCTCCCGAAAGTTCTAGCTTTTATCTATGCCGGTCTAATATATGCATATTGTTCATAAAACTTGCTTCCTCTCTGATCACAATAGGTTAATCACTCCTATCCTATCACGAGAGCACTTTTACTGAGGAAGGTGCAATAATAGATCATCACGCATCATCAGCTACCACCCTCTCCAACTCCCACCTTCCACACGGCACGAATATTTTCTTTATTTTCATCGTGAGGCTTCGCTGGCCACTTTTCTCCCATTTCTAACTCCAATCAGCAAGGGCTCTTCTGCCTCCCAAGCACTCCCACACTCTCAGTTTTCCTCTAACCCACCTGTTAATGCACAGTGCCGAAGAGAAGAATCCTAATTAAAAAGTCATCAGTACTGTCCCAGGGAAATCACACCTTCTTTGCCAGGAGGTGTATTCAATGACACCATGGGTTGCTAGTCAGGAATGACAGCTAACTGTGACTCCAATCACTTTGCAAGATTAAAAGTCCCAGAGCAACTTGCTGCCACTGGCTATGTAAGAAGCTGTTAGTGCTGAACACCATTTCGAGTTGTAACAGAACTTTAAAAAATCGAGCATCTTGACCTCCAATATTTACACGTGAATGTCATAACTCAAGGAGACGGAGGACATGGGCAATACCAAGGCCAACATGAGGATCCCAGCTGTCCAGGGATAGCTGGAGACTTCATATTCAAATCTCTCAACTCATTTCTCCTTCATGGGGGTGGGGGAAAGGAGTACTGAAATCCCACTTTTACAACATAAATCATTTCAGCCACCATGAAAGATGATTCTGATTTCCCTGAAGAGTGTAGGCAAAACAAAGAGAAGGATACCAGTCAATGGAGCTGGTGGCCTTTGTCTTTGTGACTGGTCAAAAGCACTTTCCTATCTCCACGAGGACTCCATCTGAGTCTTCACTGTCAGGTGTCTCAATAATTCTTCATCACTCCAACGCTGGGCGATCCCTACCCCACAAGCATGCTTCCAGGTTCAGAGTTTCATCAACTACTGCATTCTGAGCGCTACCTTGGTTTTGATGCTGAGGGATTTATCTGATTAAAGTTAACAGCAGATAAATATATGTTCTAATAATAACTTAAACTTGGCTTGTTATACTTAAGGAAAAGGTTGATGCATTTCTGGATTTCTTTTAAAGAAACTTAAAGAATTTACAAAGGGAGTGTTTGTATATCCTTTTGATAACATCACAGAATTTTAGATTTGGTAGGAAAAAAAAAATCACAGTGGTCCTCCAATGCTACTTCTCAACCAAACTTTTACTAAAAAGTGATCGCCCAGCCTTTTGGTAAAACCTTGCAGTTCTCAGAAACACAGCCCATGTTTACAGAGCTCTTGTTGTGAGACAATGCTTCGTGATCTTGAATGAAATCCGCAGTCCCCCAACTCACCCCACCATCTGCCCAAAGGTTCTAGTTTTGCCCTACAGTGCACACTGCATGAGAGCATTTTCTTCTTTCTCTGAAAGTTCTTTAAATATTTGCAGACAGTTATTGATGGGTTACTCAAACAAGTCTGATCTTTTTGTCTGTCATAGTTTCATTTTGGCACAGATGCTTTCAGATATGAAATAACAGTCCTGGATTGCTCTGAATGTTAATGCTGCCTACCTAAGAGGAGGACTCCGACAACCTCGTGTATTTCAGCTGAATTTAAATTACCTTCCACCCTGCCTTCATAGCTTAATTTGTGCTTTCAAACTGTCAATCCACCCACTTTGAAATGAACCTGATGTGTCCACACACTTCCCACATCCTCATCTTCCCAGAACATGGTGCCATTACTAATTCAGCATTAAGAAGAGAACAGGTAACTTCAGCCAAGTTCCCAGGAAAGGACATTAGAAATTGCAAACTATCCATCCAGTGTTTAATGTAAAGACCAATGGCACTTGCATTGCAGGCAATTTTTAAGGAATTCATCTTAAGAAAGGGCTGGTGAGGAAATACGGATTTCTGAACTTCCACATTCAAAACCTGCTTATATGAGGAAGTTTCGCAAGACATCATAAATGTCTTTGCAAGCTAATTTTATATCTGTATGTGTTCACGCGACCTGGAAATTCAGCCCTTGTGAAAGAGAGACAAGGAGAGAGCATCCTCTACTTTAATTTTTATTCTAGTAGGAAAAGTAAAATTAAGTTGCAGCTAGCTGGACAATTCCCCCCACTTTCTCCTGACCTCTTGCACAAAGGAATTCAGAAAGTGTACTGCATAATACAACCCTGCTCAATGAAACAATCCATTATTGGCCTATACTGCACTTGGGAATGGGCAGTTGTGCTGTCTACAGAAATTCCATGAGGCAAAGATAATGTTTTCATTCTAATATATGTGCATACCAACCTTTATTTTTAAATGATCAATGAAATTTCATTATATAAAATATAAAAAATCTTAAATTATGATTGCAAATACAGGGTTGTTGAAATATAAACTCTCATTTCCAACTAAAAACTGAATTTCCATTTTTGAAGGGGTAAATAAATAATCTTATGGGACAATAGAACTTACTTGTTGAAGGAAATATCTCCATCTTGTGGGCATTTAGGACTCTTAAGTTTAGTACCATTTCCAATGTGTTGCATTTTTATAATTTGATTCAAAAAGCATTGACTCTAACGCAAAGTTTTGCATTAGATATTGTTGTGGAATTCAAAGATAAACTATACATAAATTCTATTTCCTGGGCACTCAAATCCAGGGATACACACACATAAACAGGTATCTAATAAAAAAGAGAAAGTGCTGATACAGAACATAAGGTTTTAGTTAACCCTGGGAGAGAGTGAGAGGGATGAGTTCTGACTACAAGAGTCTGGAAAATCTTGGAGCAGGTGAGATTAATGCTGAACCTTGAAGTCTTTATCAGACCACGGTAAGTCAGTGTGAAGTGGAAGATTATTCCTAACATTATGATCAGTTTTAGGAAAAGCATAAAGGTGGGTGTATTAGTTTCTTGTTGCTGCTATAACAAATCACTTACTACAAGCTTGGTCCCTTAAAACACAAGTTCATTATCTTATAGTTCTGTAGTTTAGAAGTCTCATGTGGGTATCGCTGGGCTAAACCAAGGTGTCAGCAAGCTGTGTTTCTTTCTGGAGGCTCTATAGAAAAATGTTTCCTTGACTTTTCCAGCTTCTATTAGCTACCCATATACCTCGGCTCACGGCCCCTTCCTCCATCTTCAAAATGGGCAACAGCAGATCAAGTCCTTCTTACACTGTCACACTGATTGTCTCCAAAGTAACATCCACCTCTAACTCCCTTCCTCTGCCTCCCTCTTCCCCTTTTAAACACCCTTGTGATTACACTGGGTCCAACTAAGTAATCCAGGATACATTCCCTATTTTAAGGTCAGCTGAGTAGCATCTTCGATTTCATCTGCAAACTTCATTCCCTCTTTTCCATGGGACCTGACATATTCACAGGTTCCAGGGATTAAGACATTTTGGGGAGGTCATGGAGAAGACCCCACTAAGAGAACGATGAGTAGATCGGATTTCACACACATGGAAGAGATACAATTGGAAATGAGAGAACCTGAGACTCCTCTGTGGCTTCTGAGCATGAAGAATCATCATTTGATCTTGTCATGAAGAACATAACCCTGGCAGCATTAAGTATGGCAGACTGGAAGAAGTATCTACTCAAGGTGAGAGACCAAGCACAAGACCATCTATATCCAGGTGGTTAGTGCTAAGTGCCTGAACTCGTATGGTCACAGTGTGAAGGAAAAATCAGATACGAAAAACACCGTAAAAGCACAACAGGTAAGACTCTGACTACCGTCAAGGGTCTGGAGGTGGAAGGAGAGGATTTTAAGATAACTCGATTTCCAATGTGTGAGAAACAGTATGCTGTCATCAGAGTTCGGGAACACGGGAGACACTATACAAGTGCAGGGCCCATGACTTGGGAGATGGTCAGGAATTAAGGTAGGTGTTGTTAAAGCCCCAGGGGCCAGGACTATCAGTTGTAAGGTTAGATGAAATATAAACATAAACAGTCAAGGACTGACCTTCTAAGGCTGCCTCTATTTAAACAGCTGGCAAAGGAAGAACATAAAGGAAAAAGACTAAGAGAATCAAGGAAAAACAGAAACAAAAGGGCTTTAAGAAAGGAAGAAAAAAAAGGAAAAACGGAAGCTGCAGGTAGGAGCAGGATAAGAAAGAAGACCTACAACCCCAGAAAACTGCAAATCACCTGGGCACCCAAGTGCTGGCATGATTCAAGGTTTTTGTCTAGGTGACAGTAGTATCACCTATGACAAATACGTATTCAGGTATGAAACTACCGCCATGGGAATCATTAGTCAGTTATTTTCTAATGAATTAGTATCTGTTTAGGATTAGGAATCTGTAAGAGACTGTGGACAAGTTGTCACCAAAACCTAATAATAAACAACTTTTAGTGGATGTTTTCTACCATTCAGTCACTGTTTAAGCACCGTACATTTAGATAAATAAGTAAACATTTTCAGAGCGTGTACAGCATCCAGGCTATTCTAGGTGCTATGGATACAGCAATAACCAAACAGACAAAATTACTGTCTTTATGATGTTTCCATTCTAGTGGACTTAATCCATATGACAGTGCTGTAAGGCAGGTCTTATTAGTATTAATGTACAGACAAAGCTGGTATTACTGACATCCTTAACGTCACACAGTCCTAAGAGGTAGGACAGGTGGCAAAGTCGGGTAGTCTGGCTTCAGAGTAACTACTGCAGGTACTGCCTCTCCTGATATAATCACTGCCCAGTTTGAAGAAGTGATGCATACCACACTTTTTAAAGCAGTCTTATTCCCATATTAGCCTTAGAGACTTTGGCTTTGCATAAATACTATTCGCCTTCTCACTTTCTCACTTGTAACTAATTTTTCACAAGTCTGATAGTTGTACCAATAAAGGAAACACATCCTGGGATGCAGCAAGCAGCCCCAGAGAGGACAGGGCACGTTCTGGGTGGTAGAAAGGGGACATAGTTTCACTGTGTGGGACCCCACGCAGGCAGTTCTGTGGCAGACACAAATCCAATTGGAAATGCTTTTAATACCTATGCAAGCTGTAGTCCTGCCAGAAAGGAAACGTTTGGCCAAAAGACAGATCCAACCTCTAGCCAATCCAAAGAGGCATTGGAAATATTACGTAAGAATGCAATGTTCCAGAAGGGAAGATCCCATGTCTTAAGAAAGTATCATCAACAAAAAAAAATTCACTCGAATTAGCTACATGCCTAGAGACAGTTACAGCTTTGTAATGAGAGACCAAGAAACTAAGTTCCTGTATTACTCAAATCTGGGGTTGGAGATATGAGACCAAATCCCTTTTTAAATTCTGGAGTCTCTACTTTATCACACTCATCAGTAAGGCAATGTTTTTGGCAGGAATGAAGTCATTTGTTCCATCCTAACTCTTTTGGGTATTTATCCATGGTTAGAAAAGGGACCCTATTTCCCTTGGCACGGCATTCCCTTTCTCTTATTGGATGAAAATGCCATTTAATCCCAGGAAAATTTAGAATAACGTACAGAAATAATGAAATAAACCAGTCTGAGCATATTATTATTTTTTGTTATTAATAGATTTAAGAATATTCTAATTATACTTGGTATTTTAAATGTACTGTATTAAGAGAGTTCAACAGAATACCTAAAATATAATCTTTATGATTCAAGGTTAAAATGATGCATAACTGAATAACTTTTAAGACTGTAATTTCAAGTTGCTAGCTATGGGGAATTTTTTTCCAAATTTGTAAATAATATTATAACATGCAGAAGAATTAAGATCTACCATATTTATAACTTTAATTTACGAGATTTACAAGTATTATTTAAGCACATGGGTAAGTCTATTTGTTAGACAATTTAAGTAGTTAAAAAGAAAATAGACTATATTAAATTTATAAGTGCAGTTTAAAATATTTAAGCGATTTAATTAACTAGGTTGTAAAAAAAAAAGAAAAGCCCTTTAAAAGGGATTGCTAAATTTGCTGGGTTTAGTAAAAGAATAATTAGATTTGTAAATTGAATTTAAAGGCTTAAGAAAAAACTGGGTTTTTGAATTTGTAATTTTAATAAATCGAATATTAATATTCAAACCGAAAGTAGCCCTTAAATAATCTTTTCTAAGCAGTAAAGCCACTTTTACGGACACCCAAAAGCTCACCCAGATTTCATGCAACTACCCAGGACATCTTTTTCTTCATCTATTAAGACAGGCCTGGATTAAAGAACCTTTAAAACTCCTTCCAGTTCTAAATACCTGCAGGCTGTGCCTTGCCTGCTAAGCGGTTCGCTAGTTTCTGCATTGTTAGTCATGTTTTCAGTCTGTTCTATAGGGTAACAGGTCTAATTTCGACTCTTATCACAGATCTTTGGTTATGACTCTAAGCAAGTTGTTTCCTGAGTGCCATCATCTCTCCTCTCCCGCAGAAGCAACTCCCCAGCCGCGCTCGCTGGGGTGCTGGGAGCGTTGATGAAGCAGTGTTTGTAAACTACATGTCCACAAGAAGTGCTTGTACCAACTTGCTGTTCTGTGTCCTCCTCCAGTGCTAAAAGGCATGTGTGAACAATGTTCAAAGGATGGAATGGAGGTGCCTCTTCTCTGGCTGGAATGGAATTGCTATTGTTACGTGTTACGATCCATTCACGGTCCTGTATATTGGATTTTTTCACCTCTGCCAGGTGATGAATGAGCTCTCTCCACTGCCGCACAGAGCTCTGCTTTGCTTCTGATCATGGAAACTTTCCAGGTGCAACCCTGAGCGCTCTTGTTTTCATCCAAGCACAGCAGAGAAGCAGGAGATTCTGAACATAAGCAATGCAGAAGGGTGAGATATAAATCCAGATGGAGAACTTGGGAATAAAAAGGCCCCAGCTCATTTACAGAAACAACGGGTATGGAATTTTTAAAAAAATTCTCATTAAGTGCCCACTCTCTGAGTAAGTCACCCATCGACACTCATGGCAAAGATTATAACCCACTCTAACTTCCTGCTACCTGCCCAGGTAGCAAACTCACCACATGGGCAATCACGTTGCCTTCATTTAGGGGTCTGTGTTCTCAGAACCACCAAATTTCACGCTCACATGCAGTGTCACGTACAGCAATCAATCCCTAGAACCATCTAATCTCCATTTGCCTAAATGCAAAAGGGAAATAATACAAAGTAAAGATCTGTTCACGAGCCAATGAGGAAAATCACCCGGACTGAATTTTCTCTTTTGCTTTCCAAATAAACAGACCGCTGGATGGAGAAACTTAGAAAAATATCAACAGAGTGATTCACTGTAGCTGGTGGGGAGGACAAATGAGCCTTCTAAATGCATTGAAGTAAAGGGCAGGGTGATTCAAATTAGCCTGAAAGGCATATGCCCACAACAGAGCAAGAAAAACAGAGAAGCAGCCAGTAGATAAGGAAAATTGTCTCCAATACACGTGCAAAGGCTTCGAGCAGCTTGCAAATCTTTAGAGAACTCGGCATCATGCTCTAAACAAAAGGGGTAAAAGACGCAGGAGTGATAAATAAAACATACCCTCAAAAATCAATGAATAAAAATTAATTGTCATTGTGGTTTAGCACCGTAGCCACTGCGATTTCCTGGGTTTAAACTTTACCGACCCAGGGGACTTTGAGTCATTTGATGAAGCCGTTGTGTATTTCGGAGGTTTTGTGGTCCCGGTGTCATTTCGAGTTAACAAGTTCAGGTTTTGCATGTCTTGTTGCAGCATCTGGAATATTTCCTGATGTGCAGATCGTTTTAACCTACATTTCCATGAGGAATCCTGAGTTGCTCCGCTCTGATGTCTCTCAAGCTGTGGAGAAAGTCTCCCTGGGGAAGTTATAACCTCTTCTAGGGAAAGCAAGCCTCAGGAATGTTTTGAAAAATGCAATGCCCTCCCCACTCCCCACTGCTCAGTAAGCAAGAAGCAAAGCCAGTATGTGGTGTCCCACTGCCCAGCTAAGAGTCTTCATTTTTCTGGGAGTAAATAAAAAGTGATAGCCCAAGTTGGTACTTTCGGGGTTTATGCGTATAAAATGTGAGCTTAAGTTTCCTTTCCCTTCATGCCAAACTTCCACACCATTTAGAGACTAGCTCTTTAGCTTAGATGAGCTGGCTGAATCTCTAGTTACTTCCAAAGATGACGAATCATAGAGCCAAATCCTGTAGGATAGAACCCTCCGGTTTAGCTACGCTTGTCTAAAGGCCACGGCAGATCTAAAAATACCTAATGAGCCATGTTCATGCAAATGTTTTTCCATTATAGAAGGACTGTCCAATGGCATAAAATTCAAGCTAAAAATATATGCAACGACATGTTAGAAATCAAAACACAAGGCTCATTAGTGCAACAGGAAGGACCCAGATTTGAAATAAGATGCTTGCCTGTTTGACAGCACACATTGACTCCACCGCCCCCTAAAACTAAGCCCCGTTTCAAAAACAAACAAACATTTCCTTCCCCTAATCTGATGAATAATGCATTGGTGATGGGTGACGGATTTGTAAAGACGGTTCTAGAAATTGTGGTGGCTGGCTATGCATCTTCTTAATTCTTCCCTGTCTAATACATGCCACGACCTTCAGCTTTGTGATTTGAACATTTGGCCTAAATGTCAAAAGGCCTGTGTAGTCAGCCCAGCAAATTCAGCTATGTGTGATTGGATTCACCACAAATTCAAGAATTAATGTGCGTTCTGCAAGCAGTTATACTTCAATAACATTTCAACATGAAAGAAAAATGGGGCCAAGAATTTAAAAATTGAAATGTTATTAGCCTGCTTTTCTTTGTCATGGGCAACACTATCATTTCTGGTTAGAGACTTAGGATTGCTGCTTAAAATTCCCCAGCCTCATCTAAATGATTGAGACACCCCAAATGAATGTGCGCAACAGTCTCCTGTCTGCACTGAGGAACCAAAGGGCATCATCCCTAGGTAAGCAGAACTCCTTGTGAAATAAGATGAATTAGCCTCTCCAATACCACCCTCCCTCTCCTCAGGCCACACACCCTGCAAAACAGGTGCAAAAAAATGAGTTATTAATACATCAATCATTGACTTCAATTGAGATCATCTTCCAGCTCATGGAATTTCTGAAATGTTTTCCCCACACTTGTATGGAAGTGGAAGCCAAGAGGGCATAAAAAAGGGGAGGGAAGAAAGGTAGTTTTTAAGCTCTGATGATAAAAATGCTACTTAAGAATAAGAAACAACAGAAAAAACTATAAAATCTGAAGCCTGCATAAGGTACCTTGGCCTTAAAAAGACTACTTGCACTGTTTTACTTCACTGCTTTCCTCTGGAGCACCTCTCTGACCCTGGACGTGTCCCAGCCATTTCCAGCGTCCCTGGGCTCTGCTCTTGATGCACCTGTTTTTGTCCAAATAGAAGGATCTTGTTATTTAAGATCGGCTTCTTGGTTTCCCTTAATGGCACCAAGTGAGAGCTTTCCATGCCAGCCTTCCTCTCTTGTTTTCCTTTAGATGCTATTAATTAAAGATTGCGTGTTGGAGGGAAAAGGGACTGAGTTCCACAGCCAACAGGTCAGTGCTGGTGGCCTCAGAAAATGGTAGCACGATTCCAACTACCAATCAGGGTGAACCCTCAGCAGCAAGCAACTGACAGGGTCAAGAATCGCCATTAGCAGTGCCCCTCTGTGGAACATATCCTAGCGATCATTTGTGCTAAATTAACAGAACTCGTTGCTGGGTTCATTACAAGGTAGGGAAAGGTACTGAGAGGCATTTCTGGTCCAGAAAACACAGTCTGCCCAGGAGGGAAGTGAGTTCCTACCTCTGTACAATGAGGGGGTTGCCCTGGGCGATCTCCAAAGTCCTGCTCTAACATTCTGTTCTGTTACTATGCTGCAAAGCAGGCAGCGATGCTCTCCAGCAATCCCCATGTGGACCGACTCCCAGTGCACTGCAGAGCTGATCAACTAGCAGAGCTTGATAAGGTCTTGGTCTTCAGAGGACATGCCACGCTTTACCGCCAATTCAAGGAGGTCTTCGGAAAATCTGCTTGCCGACCTTTCACGAAATTCCTGGATCATTTGGGATTGTGTAGAAATTCCAAGAATATTGTGCTATTAGCGCTTTCATTCAAAAATAATCATTGAGCCCTTACTGTGTGGACATTGGGCTAACCACTGGAAATAGAGGAAGTGGGTCCCTAAGGGACTCAGAGGGTAAGTGCCCGGGACACATAGAAACAGCAGAGATGAGCCCTCAGTCATGTCCTTTTGCTAGAGATCTGGGACACTCAAGCACTATTCCAATCCTCCTCCAACTCACCCACTTAGGATCAGACTCCATACCCCTGCCCCCAGGGAGTAGCCAAACCAAAAGGATGGACCTATTCCAGACAGCTTGAATGACTTGTGACGAAAGGAAACATTTGGTTCTACCACAATGGAATCTGGTAAGTTACCAGTGCCTATCAGAACTGCAAAGGCATATTCCAACATACTACAACCTGGGGAATGATAAGTGCTGTGATATGAACCCACGGTCGCTGGAGACAGACCCAGGCCCTTCCCACTCTGTTGAGATGGAGGGCAAAGGATGACACAGGCAGTAAGTGGCCAGAATCTGAAGTTTACCGTCTTTACACTGGGACAGCCTCCAGTCTGACTCTCGAAGAAAACTCTGAAACATCATGACACCAAGAAATCTTTCCAATTATGTTTAGAATCAGGAAATGTCGATTGATTTTTAATTTTTTAAATGTTAAGCAAATAACATAAAAAGAGAAAAGGAAGAATTAAGTATTTATTACCTACCAGCCAGTTTACAAGGTTATCTAATTTAATTTTCAAATCAACCTTAATTAATAGTAGGTATTATTTTCCCCTCCACAGAAGAGGAAAATGGGACCCAGTCAGAGTCAACAGGAAACCTCCTCAAGGACACACATTAATAAATTCCTGAGCCAAGACCCACCCAAAAGCTGGGTAAATGCACTAAAAGTGACCATGGAGAGGTATTTCATGCATTATGTAGGTTATAGCTGCTAAGAAAGTTGAAGGGGAGATCCACAGTTAGTGGGTGTGATTTTGCAGCTCCTCCAAAAGTGTTCCAATGCCTGTTCCACACAGCATGTTTCCCACTGTCCTCTTGTAACAAGCTGGAGAATGTCACTAAGGAGTGGAGCATGAAGGCCCAGAACCCCCTGCAACGCAGTGAGGCACTGCTGCATTTAACAACTCTTGACTTTTCACAAACATTCTGACAGATGAGGTCAATTACATCAATAACTCCTCCCACAGCCCACTGTGGTCAGGCAGGTCCTATCTCACCTAACCTATCTGGACTTTTAGGCAAAGCAACGCTGGGACAAGGCACACTGAAATAAAATCCTTCTGGGAGAGCCATACCACTCAATTTTCACAGTGCTTTAAAGACACAATGCCAAAGGTTAGACAGAAGTGAAGATCTGCAAATAAATACTGAACTGCTTAGCCATCCACTAACAGGAACTTCTGTCCTTGAGCAGTGGATCTCAAAGTGTGTTCCCTTAACCAGCAGCCGCAGTGACACCCAGAAATGCAAATTGTTGATTCATCCCTGACCTACAGAAACAAAAATTCTGGGGGATGGGACCCAGAAACCTGTGTTTTAACAAACCCTCCAGGTGATTTTCAGAAACATTCAAATTTGACAACCACAGGCCCAAAAAGAACAATAGTTTGGTAGATTGTAAATATGATGGGAAAAGCCAGAAGACTCCACTGAATCATAATGCTATATGACATTTCATAATGCTATATGAAACTCCCTCCAGTGAATCAGAAATATGTTTGCCTCTTTTGATAAATGGATTTTTCCCCTAAAATAAAAAGTATCTG
>RJWJ010044408.1:0-12193 GCA_004363605.1 Indri indri | reverse complement strand
GGGTGCACGTGGGGCCGAGAGGAGCTGGCGACCCGGCCGTGGAGCCCTGCCTTGTGGGCTGGGCGAAGATTCGGGTATATGGCAGGTGCAGGGGAGAGCTGGCGGAGGGTTTGGAGCAGTTGTGTGATTTGATCTTGTACACGCTTAAGACGCTCACTCCGCTGCTGTGTGAGGGGACCGGAGAGCCGATGGCAGAGCCGGAGTCTGCCACGTGTCCCCCCACCCCACCGCCCTGCCCCAGCCTTCTGCAGAGCTCACGACTTCCTGCTCAGAGCTACCCTGTCCTTGTGCGGCTGCCAGAGCCCTCGTCACACTGCGTGATCGTTTAGTGAAGTTATTTATGTACCTGCCTATGTCCTGCTCAGGACTGTGAGCCCCAGAGGGCAGGGACTGTCTTCTTTCACCACCTTCCTGTCCTCAGTCAGCCCAGGAAGCGGCTGTTCAGGAAGCATCTATTGACACAGCCTTCCCTCCTGGTCATCACTTCAGCTAAAAGCCGAGCTGTCTAATCGTGTTTGCAAATCGAAGGTGAACAAAACTCACCTCCTCCAAGAAGTCTTCTTAGGTTTTAGAGGATACTTTGCTGTGTGCTGTGTGGGATACTTTCCCAGATCCCTCCCAGCCCGTGGGCTCCCTGTTTGAATTCCATACCTCCCTAAGAATCTGGTTTTCAGAATGTCTTCCTGCCCACTCCCCTTTTGCTCATTAATTGGTTTGGTAGATAGTTATCATTCAGTCTCAGCATAAATGTCGGAGACATTAATTAATTAATCAATTAAATGTCAGGGACCTTTCCTGATTACTAGCCTAGGGAGCCCCCACTGTATGAGGTTATCCATCGTTATTCTCTGCACGGCGCTGTATTATCTCTCACTTACATGCTTATTCATTTATTGTATAATCTTCCCACGTAGAATGTTCTGCAGTTCCAGAAAGCATGGCCTCGTCTGTCTTGTTCACAGCTGCCTCTCCTTTGCCCAGAAAAGTACTGGTACAGGGTAGGCACTCAAGAATCGTTTCGTGGGCAAATGACTCTTGAGCTCTTAGTGTGTGTGAGTGGATGCTGTAGGCACCGGGGCCCCTTCCCTCAGAAGGGAAACCACCCCCTGAGGTCTCGAGACTCACACGTTGGGTAGTCGGAGCATAGTCCAGGGCAATGCCCAATAAATGATGCGCTTGCTGTTGGGGCGTCAGAGCAGACAGAGTCTAGGGGGCCGAGAGGCCAGGCAGGCTTCACCGAGGGCGTGAGCACGGAGGTGGGCTGTGGACACGCACTCTCACCACCGGGCCCTTGCCCGTGTTGCTGCTCCACCTGAGACGCCGCACTCTGTGTGCTTCGTCACACCCTGTCAGCTCTGGTTAGGTCTTTGGATTCCAGGTGACCCTTCTTTGGGAAGCTTTCCCCTATCCCACATGCCTGAGCCTACGAGACCCCGAACTTCCCTCTCTTGTGAGATTTATCACACAGCTTTGGAATTGCCTTTTATCTTTTATCCCCCCTCCCCCAACACACACACACACACACACACACACACACAAACACACGTTGGCTAATTGAGGGAAAGGATGGTGTCTGATTCATTTCCAGTTTCCCAGATCCTAATACAGTTCCTGGAACATAGTAGATGCTCAGGAAGCATGTGACAAAGAAGGGAACTTTTCTTCCCTGATGGGCAAGGAACTCCATTAGTACACATACCAATTCATTTGTTTACTCGGCAAATATTTACTGAACATTTACTATGAACCAGGCACTGTTCTAGGCTCTGGGGATACAACTGTCGACAAGGCAGACAAAAATCCCTGCATTTAGGGAGTTTACATGCTAGTTAGGGGGAGACAAAACAAGATAAATAAAGTTGTAAGTTAGATGGTGACCAGTGTGACAGAGCACAGTAAAGCAGCGAAGGGAGACGGGGTGTTGGGAGCAGCAGTTAGCAGGTTAGTCAGGGCTGGTCCCCTGAGGACATGTTGGTGGGGATGCCCTCAGTGAGGGGAGGGAAGCCACGTGGAGTTTGTGCATTTAGGGACTAGGTCCTGTCCCTCTTCCAAGACATCACTCCAGCGAGTCTCCCCTCTCTCTTCTGCATCACTGAATTCTCTCTAATGGACCATTCCTGTTGGCACTCAGACATTGTTATTTCTTCCTTCTTAAAATACCTTCCTGGCCGGGCGCAGTGGCTCACACCTGTAATCCTCGCACTCTGGAAGGCTAAGGCGGGAGGATTGCTTGAGTTCAAGAGTTCAAGACCCTCCTGAGCAAGAGTGAGACCCCATTTTTACTAAAAATAGAAAAATTAGCTGGAAATTGTGGTGCGTGCCTGTAGTCCCAGCTACTCAGGAGGCTGAGGCAGGAGGATCACTTGAGCCCTGGAGTTTGAGGTTGCAGTGAGCTATGATGATGCTACTGTACTCTAGTCTGATGACAGAGCGAGATTCTGTCTCAAAAAAAACAAAACAAAACAAAAAAAACCTTCCTTCCTTTTTACCCCTCTTCCCTGCTAATAAACCCTCACCATTTCTTTCCTTCTCTTTGCAGCAAAACCTCCTGGAAAGAATGGTCTGATTCATGTCTTCCCCAGTCTCTTTCTTTTTTTCCCTTTTAACTTGATAAACACTTATTGTGTTGCTTGTGTGCCTGGCACTTCACAGACTCTAAGTGATTTAATCCTTATAACAACCCTGTGAATAGGTGGCCTCAGATTATGAAATGGAGCAGAGAGAGGTTTAAATGCCTTGCCTACGGTCAGTAATAAGTGGAGAGCTGGGATTTGACCCCCGGCAGGCTCACGTCCACACCTGCTGTGCAGCCTCTCAGGGCCTCGCTCCCTAAAACCCACGTGCAGCACTCTCCTCGAACTCTTGTCTAGATCACCATGACCTCTGCGTGCTTCGTCCCACAGTCACCTGTCACCTGTCCTCTTACCTGGCAGGTATCCGCAGCATCTAGCCAGCTGGCCACTCTCTGCTCCTTAACATGCTTTCTTCTACGGGCCTTTAGGACGCCACGCTCTCTTGGTCCTCCCACATCACCACCCACTCTTTGCCAGTCTCTTGCTGGCTTCTCTTCTTCTCCCCAGCCTCTCCGGGGCAGGAGAGCCCGGGACGGGGTCGCCGATCCTCTTCTCCATTTACACTCGCTTTCTGGTCATCTCTTCTAGTCTCAGAGCTTTAAATACTCCGCACGCTGACTCTGTGTTTACAGTTCCACTGCAGACCTCCTTTCCAGACTGCAGACTCATACCCATCTGAGTTCTTTGCATCTCCACTCAGGTGGCTAATAAATATCTCAAACTCAGTGGGTCCACAACCAAACTTGTGGTTTCCTCCCCTCGCCCAATCCTGCTCCACACCTACGTCTTCACTGATGGAAAACTCCGTCCTTTCAGGTGTTCAGGCCAAAAGCCCCAGAGTCGTCCTTGACTCCCCTGTTTGCCTCACACCCCGCCCGACCTCTCAAGACACCTTGCTGGCTCTTCCTTCCAAGCGCATTCTCTCACCAGCTCCACTCCTGCTGAGCCGACCCTCACTCTGAGTTGCTGTACTGTCCCCCTAACTGGTCTCGCGTTTGCATCCTTGCCCCCTGCTCGCTCATCACAGCAGCAAACGTGGTCCTTTGCAACCCGAAGTCAGAGTATGTTTCCCTCTGCCCAGAACCCAGTGCTGGCTCCCATTTCATCCAGAGGCAGAGGCAACGCCTTCGCAGTGTCCTTCAAGCGGGTCCTCTGTGACCCGCTTCCCGTAGCCTCTCTGGACTCTCCTCTTGGTCCCTCCCAGGACAGAAATACTTCCCCTTAGGACTCCTCCCTCAGCTGCGCCCACTGCCTGAGATGCTCACGCCCCAGGTGTTCTCAGGGCCGTCTTCCTCAGACGTCTGTGTGAAAGCCCCGGACCTCCCCCTCCTCGGCCCTGTTTTCTCCTCCACAGGACTTGTCACTTTGCAACATATGGTATGGATTACTTATTTATACGAACCTCCCCTCCCTGGAATGTGAGCTCCACAGGAGCAGGAGTCTTTGCGTAGTGGTATTCTAAGCATCTGGGACAGAACCTGGCACGGAACCGGTGCTCCATAAATGCCCGTTGAGTGATTATCTGGGCGAAGACATTGCAGGCAGTGGGACCGGTGGGTGCCAGCGTCCCATCCTGTTCTCCTCCCTGCTTGAGCAGGGTCAGGGTCCATCGTTCAGCCCGTGGGGCAGACCCATTGGCGAGGCTGGGGCGTCCGCTTCCCATATTTCCAGGGCGGGCAGGCCTCTGGTCGTTTATGGTGGTTATGTTCGTGTTTGTGGCTGGCCCAGCGCAGAGCAGCAGGTTGCTGAGCACGGTACAGCTAACCCCAGCGCTGCAGCCATGTCGCCTGCACTTACCAGAAAGACCTATGATGTCACATCAAGGCAAACACACTCCCTGATCTGAAGAGATCCCAGTGATAAACCGATCCAGCGAGACCTGCCTCCCGCTTCCCCCGCAGACACAACCAGAGAAACGTCCCATGCCAGCGAAGCTGCTGCCAGCCAGTGCCAGGGCAACGGGTGGAAAAGGGACTTCAGACAGCCGGAGGGGCTTCCGGGCCCTCGGCTGCGCCCCGCCTTGCCAGAGCCCGTGTTCTGCTTTGGTCTGCCCACCGCTTTCTTCCCCTCCTCCTCCTAATGCACGTCGGCCTCTTTCTCTTGCTCCGTCTCCATCGTCCCTTCTCTCCGCAGCCCCCGCGGAGCTTTCTGTCTCTGTCCGTGGGTTTCCCGCCTCACCGTTTTCCTCCAGGTTCTTCCGTGCGTCCTTTGCCTCCGTCTCGCTCTAACCTTGGCCCTTGTCCTACGTTCCGACTCTGTTTCACAGCCTCTCCTTCCTACTTCTCTCCCTCCTCCCCTGTAATTGCCACGACCCCCTCCCACCCCCAGCAGCTTCTTCTCTTGGCCTCTCCGCTCCCACCCTTCGACAGGTGTCCACTGGAAAGTCCCGCGCCTTCCCCCCACCCCACAGTTAGGATTCCGTCAGTGGCGCTGGCCTCTGGTCCAAGCAGAGCCTGCCACCAGGCCCTGCGCTCCCAGCTCCTGGGTCCTCTCTGGACCTTACTCCGGCAGTAACCCTGGTGCGCCTAGCCAGGGGGACCTCGTGCTAAGCCCACTGCATGGCTTGTCTTGTGGCCCATAGCCAGGACCTGGGACTTCTCCCCCCGTGCCAGGGCTGCCCCTGTAGTTGGCTCTAAGGCATGAGGTTATTCTTTAAGACTTCACGTTGAGTTTCTGAGTCTCCTGTGTAAATGGGTTCCCTGGAGAGCCCTCTCCAAATTACAAATCTTTTCCCAAGCACCTTCCCACTGAGCATGAATTTTCCATTCCTGGATGTTCTAAAGCGATTCCTTCTCATGTTTAAGTCCTGCCCTTCTTTCTCGTGTACGGCCAGCATATCGGATAACTTTATAAACTTAAAGCCAGACCCTCGGCTCATCTGCTTCCGTTCAGCCAGTTTTGAAATGTAGCTTGCTGGCTTTTCCAATTCCTAACCAGTAAATGTTTGCCTCCGCTACTCTACGGTGGTGAGTCAGGGCGCCTGAGGACTCCTTTGCCCTTTGGAGTTTGTTTAGTTTGGAACTACTGGTAAGTCCTTGAGGGCGGCTAAGCAGGTACAGCCAGGCCCCAGAGGAGGTCGGGAAGAGTCAGGTATTTTTTCTCTCCTCTCTCCCCTTCCCGTCTTCGTCCCTCTCTGGTATGACCAGCACCAAGTTGTTCTCTTATTTTTCTGATTCTCCCCTTCCATCTCTGGAGAAACTTCTCCGCCATCCCTCCCTACTTCCACCCTGCCAGAGGGATACTTTCTTACAGGGCTGCTGATCACGTAACTGTGTGAATTGGAAAGTGTAACACAGTGACGTGTAAGTGCTGTCACAGGCCTCCTCCAGTGCTGGGGCACTGTTTCTAGTTGGCTCTTGCCTCTTTGACTTTTTACTGACCACCACCTCCACCAAAAACTCCGCTTTTGCTCCCAGACGAATGTTGGCAGGAGCCTGCTGGCCTCTCTCTCCACCTGTCTCGCTCCACTCCCTGGCACTCTCCCACACACAGGGCCCACCTTCTCAGAGAGCTGCAGGGCATGAAGCATGAAACAGGCCTCTCCTAACTGCTGTAGGAGTTTCCTGGTAGCATTGTGGCCAGGCGGTGTTTACATCTCTGTTGGGTGCTGGTGGTGACAAGAGCTCACTAGCTCACTCACTACCTCTGGGCAGTAGGCTTAGTGGTCGAGAACATGTGTGTTAGGTAAGGTACGGTCACTTTGATAAGCCATCTACTGGTTGTGTCACCTCATGTTTACTTAACCTCTCTAAGTCTTAGTTTTCCTTTTTGTTAAAATGACAATGAAGAAAGTACCTTTGTCAGGATGTTGTGAGAAGTCCAGGAGATAATACAGGCAAAGTGCTTATCACAGTGCCTGATGCTTTGTAAGTCCTCAGCAGGTGTTGCTATTTTATTATTATCTCCCAAGGCAGCCTTTGCATGGCTCTGAACTGAAATTGACCCCCCGATAACTTGAAGAGGGCCTGGTTCTGCAGTGTGGAGCTAAACAGAAAGCCCCTAATCCCTCTTGCCTAGGACAACCCTTCAAATGTTTGAAGATAGCTTTCATGTCCCTTCTAAATCTTCTCTTCTCCAATTTAAGTGTCCCTAGTTTCATCACCCAGTCCCTATATTTTTCATGGTTTCCAGACCCTTTGCCATGTAGGTCACTGTCCTTTGTACACACTCGTTAATGCCTTTCCAAAAATATAGCAGACAGAAGTGAAGGTAAGACAATGAATTTATCTGACCGGCCTGAGTGCTATGGGACATTGCCCTTGATCTGGGTACCATAAACAGTCCAAGCTTTCGTTAGTATATGTTGGCATGTCTGCTTGTTGATTGGTTGGCGTGGTGACCTGTGACCAACTAAAAACTACTACCTGATTTTCATATGAACCTCTGAAGCCCGATGTCATCATACTTGCCACATTAATCTTTAAACTAATATAGGATCGATATGCATTTGCTCAATAGCATTGTATTTGTTTTGACCCCTGCTGTGGGTTGAGTTCTGTTTTTAATTTTATTATTTGAATAGATATTAATAATACTCTTCCATATTTAGAAATCAAAAAATGTAACAGGGTAAACTGTGGGAAGTTCCCATACCACCCTTGCTCCCCACTTACCCAGCCTTCCGTCCGCCCACATAGGCAATGACCATGTCGTTCTTAGTTTCTTATGCCTCAGTCTGGAGTTTCCTTATGCAGGTATAAGCAGATATCAATACTGGTTCTTATATTCCACCCACTTTTTACACAAATGGTAGCACATAGTCCACGCCGCTCTGAAGCTTGGTTTTTATACCTAACAATGTCTTAGATCCTTTCGAATCTTCAATCTTTTGTCTGACATAGTTTCATGTTTACCAGTCTTGTGACATTTGTACATATGGTAAACATGTCATCAATGTCTTTATTCAAGTTGTTGGTAGACATGGTTATAGAGGCCAGAGATCCATTGCCATGGACATGCCCCAAGCTGATGCCCTTGTATAAATCAACACTCCTGTGCACAATTTTCTGCCAGTTACTGGAACAACTAACTAGGCTCATTCTCAGCCCACCTTCCTCCTTCCTATTCACAAGGATAATACCCAAATCCTTCAACTATCTCACTGAAGAACTAGATGTATAGAAGCTTCCTGATTTATCAATCAAGAACAGTGGTTCTCAGCTAGGAAAGATTTTTACCATAGGGGACATTTGGCAATTTGTCTGGAGACATTTCTGGTTGTCACAACTGACTGTGGGGAGGGGGATGCTACTGGCATGTAGTGGGTAGAGGCCACGGTGCTGTTAAAGGTCTCACAATGCACAGGACAGCCCCCCCCACACACACACACAACAAAAAATTATTAGGCTCAATGTCAGTAGTGCCAAGATTGAGAAACCTTCGTTTACAACTTTACCAAAAAAAAATTTTTAAGTTAAAAGATTAATTTGGTGTCACTTGGTCTTAATGAACCCATGCTTCCAAAAATTACCACTTTTCAAAAGTTACATTAACATGCAATTCTTTTTTGGCAAGAGAGAATCCTCCAGTTGAATTAAAACGTCCTCTAGACCTGCGGTCCCAACCCCCTGGCCATGGCCCAGTACCAGTCCATGGCCTGTTGGGAAACAGGCCACACATCACTGCCTGAGCTCTGCACCCCACCACACATGCACCCCATCCCCCCGCCCCCAGTCCGTGGAAAAATTGTCTTCCATAAAACCAGTCCCTGGTGCCAAAAAGGTTGGGACCACTGCTCTAGACTCTCCAGTCTCAGTAGAGTCATCAGATTTGGGGGACTGCTCTTCTCATGGGGAGTAAGTTCCTCCAAGGGTGCCCTGCTCCATGGAGATAGCTCGGGGAGAAGGCTTCGTCTCTGGTGTTTTTGCTCCTGTTTCCTAGGACTGCTCACATCCCTGGTGACGGCTTCAGTTCTGGCTCCTTTCCCTCCATTATCCCCCACCCCAGCCGGGAATGACAGAAGCTGGAAAGCTGGAAAGTCACGGGGGAAATGTCAGTAACAAGGCAACAGGCACAGTAGGGTAGCTCTCTTTCCCTCTTTAAATGTGCCATTTTCCACCTAGGGAGGTGTCAATGTCCCCAATTTAGCATTTCAAAAACGTTGACAAATGGAGGGAAAAAAGATAAACAACTTCCCACATCTCTTCCGAAGACTGAATTTTGAGAGAATTGAGTTGAAACTTTAAAGAAGGAGCTATTGGTGGCCAGCAGAGCCCAGAGCCCCAGCTCCCCAGGGAGGCTGGGTGGCCAGTGCTCCCAGACAGGAATGGCCCATCTCCACATTCACCGAGCGCCCACTCCATCCACAGTGCTATTAGGGTCTTACTCATTCAGGGATCAACAAAGCATAGACCCAGCTGTTTAAGGGCCCACGAAAGACAGCCTGTTTAACGGGAAAAATGTGAACTTAGGACAGATCTGCATCAGAATCCCACGGAGATGGTGAGGCTGTGTTAGCCAGATGGAAAACTTAATGCCTCAAAGAATCAGCTCCTCATGTGTAAGAATGGAGATAGCGATGCCTACCACCTAGTTGGGAAAACAAAAAGAACAAGCGTCTGCAAAGCCTCGTGCATGTAGTAAGCCAATGTTGTAGTTATTATTGAGTACTCTCATATCCTGGTACAGATATTAGACATGCGGAATGTGATAAGCACTAAATAAAGGCTCAAGCAAAGGACCGTGAGCGCATAAAGGAAGGGTCACTGACATAGTTGAAAGTGTTTTGAAAAATCCTGAACATGAGGCCGTCGGGAGACCTGGCTTTGACTCGCTCCTCTGTCGCTCAGTAGCTGTGTAAACAGATACTTAGCTTCATTTCTGTAAGCCTCTGTTTTTTTATCCATAAAATGGAGATAATAGGACCTGCTTAAACAGCAGCGAATGCTAAATAAATAAATGCTTGTTGCGTCCATGGTTGAATTCCAACCAGGGAAGCTTCTTGAAATAGGTGACATTTAAGCTGAAACTTGAGAATGAGGAGGACGTTCATAAGGGCAAAAGAGAAAGGGAAGACCTCTGGGGTGAGATAAAAAGCTGAGCAATGCAGGGCATCGAGACTGTTTGTGGAGCTCTGCAGGAAGCTAAGAACATAAGCTTGTGTATCAGACAGATCTTGGTCAAGTGATCTAACTTCTCTAAGCCTCAGTTTCTTCATCTATAGAAAGTAACCTGAAAGGTGGATGTGACTATTCAGTGAAGTCATGTAGGAGAGCATTAGCTTAGTGCCCGGCACGTGGCAAGTGCTTAGAGGACAATCACTGTTACACCATGGCTCAGGGATAGGGCTTGGGGCTGGGAGGTTCAGATGGGCCAGTCGTCAAGGGCCTTATATGCCAGGCCGAGGAGGTAGCCAGTTGCTTGGGCAATGGGAAGCTATCAATATTACCAGATTTTGAGAAAAGTGACATGACCTAAACTGTTTTAGGCTAACTTGTGGCAACAGTGGAGGGGAGGCTATCAAGGAGGGTGCCTGGAGGCAGGGAGACAAGTTGGCCCATAAAACCGGGGCACAGTTCAATTTTTACCGTGTGTTTACTCCAAATTCCGAGTAAGCCACAGAGACTCAGCAAGGCCCCAGGCTCACAGCTGGGCTGGGCTGAGGTCCTGGGATGGAAATGAAGAATTCCAGCCCCTCCCTGCCGGACGCTCTTCTACCACCCTCACCCAGCCTCCCTGTGACAGCTGCGGCTCCCACCCCCAGTCCCCGTTTGGAGCAGTGATTAATACAGGTTTAAAATAATCTTTGTCTTCTCCCTTTGTCCGCCCCCAGCACAGCCGCTGCTCTCCTCCCATCCCCCCACCCCCTCGCCCTCTGCGCCGAGCTGGCCACACCTTAGAAACCAGCCACAGCGCAACTCAGGGCCTGGGCACTGCCTTCCCTCCCACACGGTCACCTGCACGCACACCCCAGACCAGGGGCAGACAACAGGGCTTCCCTTCCGGGCCCCTTCTTGGCCTTCAGCTCTGTGGTGCTCTCTTCCTTGGAGGTTCTGGGCCCTGGGGCAAGGAGAGACCAGCAGTAGGTCATGTCTCCTCATGAACACTGACCTCAGGAAGTGCCAGTGGACCCCGATGGACATCCAAACTGGATGCAGGAGGCCCTGCCTCACTCCAGTGCGGAGTTATAGTCAGTACTTCTAGACTTACATAGAACACCCCATGCCTCAGTTTCCCCATTGGTCCTCTGGCTTCTTTTCCTTCCCAAAGAAAAATTTTTTTATTTCCTCATTGACACTTTTAAGTTGGGGACATGGAAAATCATCCCATTATACAGACAAAGAAAATCAAAGAGGCTTCCCCTAAGTCAGAGCCTGAAACTTAGTGCATGGAGCCAGCTCCAAAAACCAGCAGCCAGTCTGTCCTGGAGAGGCCACCCACTGGCCTCCCTCCAAAGCTGTGGGGTCTCCATTCATATTTCTTCAATACAACATGGCATTCCTTACTCTCTTCCTTTCCTAGGAATAAACCTGATCATTAACAGTTGCTCCCTCAGAGCCATGTGACTCTGAGCCAAGCACTGTGCTTCTGGATCCAGCCCTGTATGTCTCTACACAGGAAGGATATATGTGCGTGGATAAGGAAAAACAGCAGATAATGGGCTGAAACGAGTGTTACTGAAATGTCCGCTTGCGGGGTATTATCGCTGAAAGGGATGCAAAGATTTCCAGTCAACCTCTCCTGTTTTACAGAGAGGGAAACTGAGGCCCAGAGAGGGGAAGGAAGTGCTCAGAGCCACACAGGTGCAGAATGATGAGCTGCCTTCCAAGCTCATCAGGTGCAGAGGCTGCTGCTGTGACCCTCCTGGTGACATGGGAGGTGACATAACATAAAGAGAATTCATTTTCCCACACACAATAGCCAGAGGCAGAGGGGGTTAGGAAAGAAATAAATGTGGCAGGTGGCAGGGGAAGCCAGCCTAGGGTTAAACCCGAGAAAGCAGATGAGAGAGCGAAGCCTGGTGCCGACAGCTGGTGGGACTCATGCCCACCTGGCCTTGGCCAGGTGCTCGCTTGGCTGCCAGGCTGAACTGTGCATCTGCAACCACAAAAGGCACTTTTTCTCTGCTCTGTCTGGTGGGAGAGAGCCGACGAGCTCACGCCTGTGCTCAGACAGAGCTGACAAATGCCGAGTTAATCCCAAATTGCTTGCTTGGGATTAAAAAAAGATGGAGGTGGGGAAATGTGTCACTTTGGGTAGGAAAGGGAGACAGGAGTGTGTTTGATGGCCTGGATGGAGTCAGGCTAAATATTTAGTGTTCTTGACAGAGACCTGGAGGGGGCCGTCCCTTTCTCTAAACAGTGACACGCAAGGCTCCTGGGCTGGGAGACAGAGGAGCCAGCAGCTGAGACCGGAGAGCTGCTTCCAGCTGCTTCTTGGAGGAAAGGCAGAGAACAGAGAAGGTCGTGTCGGAGAATGATAGAGGACGTGGGAGCAAAGGACCAGAGCAGACTGAGGCTGGGGGGTGCGGAGGGGGCTGGGGCCGGCCAAGAACTCCCTTTATTAAAAAATAACGGTTCATTCTTTACATTTGGAATAAAAACCTGTTGTAATTACCTAGCAGTGGGAAAGCAATTTCCAACCAGCTTTATTGTTCTGCTCCCCCAACCAAATGTGCAACG
>RJWJ010044407.1:0-12192 GCA_004363605.1 Indri indri | reverse complement strand
TGCTCACATTTATACCGTAAACAGAGTCACTGTTCCTCATAAATAAGCAAATGAAATCGACCTCTAAGCTAAAAAGCAGAAGACTGCAGCCTGTATCTACGGTAACACGGTTCTGAAAGAGTTTTGGCTGTCTCAGGATAGATCCGGTTTCGTACTTCCCACCACGCATATGCCAAAATTTGAATCATCTTTGTTAAAAGTTTGACATCTCTCCTCTCCCCTCGCCCCTCTGTCTTCAGATGAACCAGGGTCTATCAACCTTGACGCTGTTGGGCCAGATAATTCCTGGCTGTCTGGTGGTGGAGGGGGTGTCCTGGGCACTGCCTGATGTTTAGCAGCATCCCTGGGCTCTGCCAACAGGGTGACCCTCCCAAGTTCTGACAATCAAAACATGTCTCCAGACATTGCCCAATGTACCCTGAACTAAGAATACTGGCAGGCGGTGTGAAAAAAAGGTTTCTAATCAAATAATGATGGGCTTAGTGGTACTAAACCAGGAGACCTTTTATAATCACAGAGCATCGGTTTGGCTTCCTTCGGGTGGAGTCTATTGGGCGTCAGGACATTGGGGTGGGTCTAGCCCCAGCACTAACCGTGCCAAACACACGTCTCTGGCTTTCCTGTCTCCAGGCTCAAACCCCTACACCTTTCATGATGATCCTCTTAAAAGGAGGGAAACACAATAAAAAAAGAAAAGAAAAAAAAGTTAAAAAAAAACACACACACACACAAAAAGACGTAGTTTCAAAATTACATGTCGTCCTTACTGTCTGTCCAGCTAATGGAATTATGCACCACAGCTTAAATTTAGACATCGAGTTTCATCTCTTACTTAAATGTATCTGTGTGTTTTAATAGGAACATTCAGCTTTGCTTTTATTAATGCAAAAACATTAAGGCACCAGCCCTCGATCCGAAAGCCTTAAAGGGCTGTTTCCAACAGAACCTGTCATAAAATGTGCGCTCAAGCGTGTCCCCTTTAAGAGACTCCAGAATTAAATGTTCCCGTATGTGAATTTTATTTTGTACAGCACATTTGCTTTATGGCTACAATTAAGTTAGATGTGCCGATAACAATGTCTGTTTTCCATTTTAAATCGCACATTTCAGACAGTGTGCATTGTTTTATTATCTAATCCACATGCTTTTAATTGCAATTATGGTCCCTTAGGAGTCCCCTGGGAGGGCATGATTGCAATTAAAAATGTAATTTAAATGTTAATTAATTACATTCATTTTCTAAACTGGGAAAATTTCATTTATTATTTTCATGTGTTGTGCACTTATCCTAAATGCATTACCTTCTAAATTTTTTTTCCTAAATTAAGTGTTATGTTTATAAAACAGGGTGTTTAATACCCTTTAAAATTTTTGTGAGGGTGTTTGTGCAAATTATTACTTTAAATTAATTGATTCTGTGATATATTCAGGAGCTGTATGTTTTATATATGATAAAAATCATTATGTTGATTTTACTCAGGCTAAAACATGGCATCAAAATATATGTTTTCCTATTTATTTTCCGATTGACTCTGATATGGAGAGGAAAGTCTCTACTTTTTTTGATGACTATCATTGTGACTGTTTTTTCTTAAACAAAGGGAGAAAGGTATTGTTACTACCAATGATACAGATCATCAATAAGAAAAGGGTTTTCCCCCAGATGAAAATTACAACCTAAGAAAGAAATCTATGGTTAGGTTAATAAGTCGTCCTGCCTCGTACGAACAAATACAGGGGAACAGAAAAGGACCACAAAGACATGAAGCCTTAAAAATCACTGTAACTTTCTAGAAAAAAAGATTGCCCCATGCATGTCTCACTTTATCTCGCCAGGTCTATCATTTTTCTCCCTATCTCACTTTGCCTAGAATAAGAGGATCATTTGAAATGAAGAATTATAAAGAAACATCTGTCTACTTTAAACTCTGAACCGTATCAATGTGGGTTGGTTTTAGTGAATTAAAGTGTAAATCCCAAGTGGACAAGTGCAGAATTTAAGTGTTTTCCCCCATTTGATTCCAAGTATTTGTTCCATGTGCTCAATTAATAAACGCCTTTTGAGGATTTTTTTTTTTCCCTATTGATTTCTTCTCTGATTGGCCAAATCTTTCTGTAGCTCTTTTATTTTTAAAATGCTGGCTATGTCTGAACTCTGGCCATTGTTTGGGGTTCATTATTTTTTTTTAATTTAGATTTAAAATTCCAAAAGATGTCTCAGGAAAATTGAATTCGGTTAACAGTTTTATCTGGTACCCACTAAGCATCCACTGCTCTCTGGGTAGAGGAGGAAGAAGTAAGAGAAAAGAAAAGTCGTCAGTCCTAGCATGCTCGGCAAATACTTACGGTATCTTTCCTCTGGGGTCCAGGCTTGAATCATTTGTAAAATTTACTCTGCGCCTCCTCTGGGCAAGATGATGTTGTTAAATCCTCACAGCAATCCTGTGAGGTGAGTCCTACCATTATTTCTATTTAACAGAGGGGAAACTGAGACACGGAGCATCCTGGTAACTTGCTAAAGCTTCACAGAGAGAGGCAGAGCCAGGATTCATGCCCTGGAAGGCTGACTCTGGACTTTATATTCCATTCCATACTCTTAACCAGAGCAAGGCTAAGAAACTGGCAAACATTGTGGGAGTTACTGGAGTGGACACCACACAGCAGGTAGAGAGGAAAAGCGGGGCTCAGACTCTGAAGTCAAACTCCTTGGGTTTGAATCTACTTAGCATCTGTGTAACCTTGGACAAATTATCCTCCCCCTATTGGCCTCAGTTTCCACTTCTGTACAATGGGGGGATGATAGTGCCTGTCTCCTAATAGTCTTGTGCATGGAGAGTAATGATCACAGTGCCCAGCACATGCAGATACTAACTGTGGCTGTTACGACTGTTCCGTATGGACTCTGACTTCAAGAAGCTAACAGTAGAGTTCAGGACAGGAGTCACTGACAGGAGGCCAGAGTGAATAGCTTTCCCAAAATGAATAAAGTGAAATCAAATAAAATCACCCAAGTGTTCACCAATAGAGGACAGGTCAAGTAAAGTATATCAGACCTACATGTAGGACGCTGGGCAAATGTTTAATAATCAGAAAGCAGATGCACATGGATCAAGCTTCTGGGTATAATATTGTTAAGCGAAGAGAATCAACATTCTGAATGTTCATGTAACTGAAAACGGGATGGATGGGTGGGTAGGTAGGTAGAAACCGTTTTTGTAAATGCATGAACATGTTCTGGAAAGATAAACAAGAAATCGTGAACGGTGATGGTTTGGGAATTAAAGTTGCAAGGAATAGGGTATGTGGAAGGCAGTCAGGATTTGTTTTGTTTTGTTTTCACTTTATACCTTTCTGTACTCTGTGTGCATGTGTGTGTGTTTCACAAAGTCCTGGGAATACTTTTAATTTTAAATAGAACTTCAGAGTATATGCAGACACAGACAGACAGACACACAGACACATACACCCATAAGAACGTGCGTGGCCCTGACCACAAGGCAAATTCAGGGGGGAGGGGAAGAGACATCTCAGGATGCTGGAGCCCCTGGGGGGCATTCTCGTGTGCTGTCATAGCTTTAATGGCTTTAGAATGAGGGAGGTGTCAACGAAGCCAGAGCAAGAGCAAAATGTTAGGGCTGGGATCAAGTTGTGGGGCTGCCCAGAAGCAGACAGAGAATTAGGGGAAAGTCAGCCCCTTTGGGAATATTTAAATCCATGAAGAACAAAATCAAGTAGAAAAAGAAAAAGTAAGAGATTCCTTACCTAGAGCTTCAAATCTAAGGAGAAACCTTCACAAACCCGATTAGCATTTGGGACCTGGGGAACTCAACCAAATGTCTGTGTTAGTCAAAAGCAGCCCCACACAGGCCACATCAGAAAAGTACCAATATTTTTCGTTAAATTGGGCCAGTGGAATGGGACGCTGACGGCCTGGGCTCATTTTCGAGTTCTACCTCTGCCAGCCGTGTGCCCATGGGCTGCAGGGGGCACATGTCTTCATCTGCAGTAATAATGCTGACCAGCGGCTTGTTGTCAAGCTGTGAGTTGTCCAGCCTGGTCCTCAAGGATTAGATGTCAAGACGCATGTGTCTTTGAGACATGCTCGGGCTTTATTCTCCTTAAGGTGCTACGTTGGCCACCTGGGTTCCAGCAAAATGGCATCTGGGGAAATAGAAATCCAAGGAGGGGCATTCTCAGAGTAATACTTAGACAAATCCAGAGAAATGCAACATTTTCTAATCAAGTCCCAGACAAAAATGTCTTAGTGGTGGCTAGGAGGGAGGACGACAGAGGAAAATGGAACAATAGTGGGAGAAAAGTGAGAACAATGAATAGGAAATTGCATGGCATCCATTTCTAAGGGTCTAAAGAGAAAATGTTCTTTTGAATTTTTTTTGAAATTCCACAAATGTCTTTTCCGCGGCAAGCTTCCCTTTGCTGACCTTTAGAGTGGAATGTACTGAGAGCACCTTAAGGATGATCCGTGGCTGTGGAATAGCTACCTGGGCCTTTTCTTCTTCTGCCTTGGCTCTCAGTGGCTCTGTGTGATGCGGAACAGTGAGAAGGAAACAGGGCCATGAGGAGGATGTCATCCACACACTGATATGGGTGGCTTTCTTTGAGGAGCCTTGGTGCAACTTCCAGAGCCTGCTCACGTCGTCATCTTGCCTGGTTCTCATGGCCCCTTGGTGGAAGGCAGGGAGGCCTTCTCATCTCCGCTCCACAGATGAGCAACCGAGGCAGAGGGTGGGTGGGGTGGGGTAGGGAGTGGCAGAACGAGAAGTTCTTTTGGCTCCTCTGGATTCCTTAAATTCAGATCGGTAGTGTCCTGACCTGAGGACTCGGTTAGAGAGTGCCACACAGACTGATTTTTCCCACGTCGATACATCCATTCCACTGATTTGCATTGAGCATGTACTATGTGCCAGCTGCTTGTCCGGGGAAGGGGACTGCTGCAGTGAACGGGCCAGAGCTTCATTCTCGCGGAGATGATTTTCTAGCAAAGGAGACCCAGAGGAAATACATATACAAATAAATAATGTCAGATAATTACAAGTGCTACAAAGGACACACACGCACATACCCCTCTTTAATCCAAATACTCGACATTCCTGACACAAGAGTTAAATTCTTTCCTTGGTCTTTCATTCCCAAGGTATTTGACAACCTGCGAGTGGGTGATCTGCTCCCATTAATTATTGCTTTTGCGTCGTACGGTCATCTTCAGGCTCTTCTCTCCCAAGATCTGTTCCCAGTTTTCCTCCCATTCTCTTTCTTTCTCCTTTACCCATGTTTTTTCCTCCTTCTTTAGCTTCTCCCTAAAAGCCCTCAAAGAACACTTCTGAGACTGATACAGTTTCTCGCCTCCACCCTTAAAAGTGATCGGACACCCGTAGGCAGCAGGTGTCAGGGGACGGACCTAGAATCCTTTTGGGAGGAGGTGGCCGCTGGACTTAGTTCCCCCCATTCCCCAGTGCAGGGAGCCAGCGGGCAGGTTTCCCAAAGCCCTGTTAATTGGGGGTTGCTAGGGAGCATTGCTATGATGAAAAATCAGGAGACTTGACTGAGAACTCTGTTCCGACCATTCATCTTTCACACAGCGTTGATCGCTGCAGTTGGTGGGCAGTACCGGTACAAAGCCCCCTAATTATTGCACAGGGCTTAAGTCAAGGGTAACAGAATGTTCACCATTTAATCAACATTGTTATCTCAAAATTGTATTCTTATTTAGGAGTATATTTCTTTATGGATTTTTTTTTTTTTTTAGCTTACCCGCTGCAAAAGGTAAGAGGGTACCTAAACCAGTTGCAGGGAAAAAGCTCTGTTCTTATCCAGCGTGGCTTTGGATTCCAGGATAGGTCAAGACTGCAGTGGCTTACATGAGGATGAAGAGTTAGTGTAAACTGTTGGTTGAGGATTTAATCACATGCATCTCCAATTTTAACATGCATAGGAATCACCTGGGAAGACTCATTAAAATGCAGGTCCTGACTCAGCAAATCTGCCACGTGCCCTGAGATTCTACATTTCCAAGGAGCTTCCGTGGTGCTCATGCTGCTGGTCCTTGGACCACACTTTGACAAGCAAGGCCTTCGACTTGACATTTAATTCCAGTTCTATCCCTCAGGGCTGCATTATGATGTCCGTGAACCCAGGGCAGCTTTGCCTTTTTGGGGCCTCTTTCATTTAAAAAGATGTTAAAAATTATATTTTATGACTACATTGGAATAAGGACAAATATATTAGTATTCTATATGTTAGCAGTTTCTTCTATCTGAAAGTTCATTATTTTTCTTCTAATTTGAAAAGAAACAAAAGTCTTTTCCTGGACCCCTGAGTAACATGGTTCCCAGGCACTCTCCCCACAGTGCCCAGGCTAGAAGTTGGCTGTGCTGCTGCTTGTTACTGATTTCATCCTGAAACTCTGAGCCCCTATTTCCTCATCTGTAAAATGGGGATGATGGTATGTATCCCACTGTTGCGTGTCTTGGCACAGTGCCTGGTGCTTAAGTAAGCATTCTGGAAAGGTTAGCTTTTGTTTCCAAAAGTTGCCTGACTCCTGATAACCGACATTGTCTCATGACCTGTTAGAAGTCAGATCCTACGTGCATTACCACGCCGCTCTCCAAGCCCTGCTTGGTATGCCCTACTGGTTACATGACCTGGATAATTTCCATAAATTAACCTCCTTTACCTTCCATTTCCGTGCCACTCTGCTGTTCTCCTTCCAGAAGGGCCCCATCATCTCTCGGATGCAGCCGACAGCAATGCCACACTAACTTCTGCCGTGACACTCAGCACCTCCCTCGACTGCTCATATGCTCATTTGCAGCTTGCTCTGTAAACGCATCATTTCGATAGAAGGGCAATACAGCCCCTGATGCATCTTGAATTGGCTGTCGATTTCTCTGCCTGTCACTCTGAAAGGAGGAAGGAACCCTAGAGCGAATCACATAAGGCACCACCATCACTGTTTTCCTATTCTTTTGTTTCTTTTAGTGCCAACGCTTGGAGTTTCTGGTTCCCTCAATTCTAAGACTGTCCTTTGCAAGGCATACCATAGATATGGCCAAAGCTTTGTTTGTTGGGGGTGGAGGGAGAGGAGTGAGAGGTAAGGAAGGAACCTCAGCATGTTAAATGTACACACCAATTGCAAATCGCATCCCAATTCCATGTGAAAATTAAAATAAGGTCGTTTCAGAGTGGAGGAAATGCAATCATGTTTTACGAGGTTTGATAAAATCCCATAGTCCCATTAAGGAAATAGTCATCACTAGGTTGTAAGCCTCACGTTAGAAGAAGATAAGAGTAAAATGACACTGGATTTTCTTTTGTAATATTTTTGATACTTCCAAATAGTCACAGTATCCAGACACCGAATGATAGATGCAGAATTTGCTATAAATGTGGATTTTCGGGGTATACCCTTTTTTTAATTTCCTTCTACAGGAATTCCTATCACATGTACTCTCTGAACCAATAGTGTAAGATTGTAAGTTTTCATAGGCACTTTGCATAGTGATTCAAAGCATCCATTCATTAAAAACATAAGCCGTACTTTTAATATGATTTTTTTAAAGGGGAAAGGTATCGAAACCCTGCCAGTTGATCAGACTGTTTTCTGTTTGGCTTACCTTAATCAGAGTCCTAAAACTTTCCCTTTGAAAGAGAAATATTTTTTGATATCAACCTTTTTATGGAAATGTTGATGTTTTAAATTACTAAAGTACCTTTCTTCAAAAAGAATTTCCACTGAGCATCTTTTCCTCTTTCATTCTTCCAAGTCATGCTTCCAGATTGACCCATACCGCATCCAGTCTTGGAAAGAAAATATTTAGAAATAGTCACCACGATTTACATCTAGTGGTCGTTACTTAATCACACATGCTGTGTCTGTAATTTTTGCCTCACAGAAAGTACACAAGCAGTTTTGCAGATTTGTTGGAAGCACTAGGGTGCCGAAGAATCCAGGCAGGTCATGGGAGAGACATCAGGTGGACAACTGCCTGGACGATTGACGAGGCTTCTGGCTGCCCTGGAAGCTCAGGTCCCACCTGTGTAGGCTTTCCATGGAGGGCTCAGAGTACACAGGCTGACTCCTCCCAACCGTGACCATCTCATCTCTCATCTGCAGCCTCCGTGGTCCTGTGCAATCCACCATCATCGCCCAGGCTTCCTCTCCTCTCGAACATACCGCCTTAACAGCATTGCTTCGCGTGCATCCCTAGAGCCTTCGGCACACACACACGTGTATTTTATAAATTCCAAGTTCAAACCAAAGTGTACGGGGGGCCAGAGAAGATAAATGCCAGCCTTTTTTTTTCTTTTTATCGTCAAGGTAACGATAACAGATTCGCTAGAATTTACATAGCACCAAAGTCGATTTACATGCTTATTTACTCTGTTGTTCTCCTTTAAAAAAAATGGAGTTACCCTAGCAACTGTAATATCACATGATGTTCAGGCTAACCGTAATAGAAACACCTTCCAAAAGGAAAATACACATTTCACCAGATGCATCTTATGGATGCATAAACTGTCATTTATAGAATTTTGATCATTTTGGAAATGATCAGATGATGTTCCTGTGGGATTGAGCACTTTTCCTATTAATTACTTCACTGGCTTCAGAGATGCTGTAATAAAAGATAGAGACAGAGAAATAAAAGGAATGCCGTGGACCTTCTACTGAGCATGTCGATAGAATTGTACACTGTATCTTGTTAGCACATCAGCAGAAAGAGCATTACTAAAATCCATCTTTCATTACATTTTTACATATGAGTAGAATCTATTACTTTATTCAAACTTTGTTCTAATTCCAAGAATGCTGGTTTGCTTTGTCTAAAAGCAGAACGTTCTGAGGAAACTACTTTAAAGTAGAAGAAACCACCCAGAAATGGCAAAGGCTTGGTCGCTGTCAACCAAATTAGGTCTCATTCAAGTTTTACAAATTAATTTGCTTAAGCATGGGGTAAGATACAGCTTTACACAGGGATCACACCAGGGCAGCTGTTCCTGATTTTGTTCTAGTCTTGCCTGCTCGAGATATATAAAACAGCGTGGGAGGACTTTGTAGTTCTAAAATCTCGTGTAGGAAGGGGCCACAATTGCCAGCATCCTTCTCCTAACACCTTGCTAGAATATGTTTGACTGGGAACCAGGAGTTGCCTTGCCGGGTCAGACATGTGGTTTCTGGGAATCGGGGCTTCTGTCTTGCAGAACACACAAATCAGATCCCACGTTCTGCCATTCAGACCCTCTGCCGGCGGCCCGACATCCCAGCTAAAGCCCCAGCTCCCTGCCTGCGTGGGCTGGCCCCAACGGCCTCTGCTGCCCTGTTTCCTAGCCGCCCCACTCTGCGTGCCCCACCTGTTCTCACCTTCCTTCCCCCCACACACACTCCTCCCTACCCCAGCTCTTTGCTGCCTCAGTGTTCTTGCACGTAAGTCTCTCCCGACTCCGTGTTGCTTAATTCTCATCTCCTCGAGAGACCTTTCCTGGCCACCCTAGTACAGAATCTCCTCCCCACAGCCCTTTTTGTCTTTTCCACGGCTCTCGTCACTCTCTGAAATGATATCGTTCACTTAAGTGTTTCTTTCCTTTCTGTCTCCCCAGCAAGACAACAGACGCCACAGGGTAGGGACTGTGTTGTTCTCTTTCACTGAGGTACCCCAGCTCCAAGAACAGGGTCGGGGACATCATCACTGCCGTGCGTGTATCTACTCCATAAACGAAAGAACGAAGCAAAGTCTGGGTGGGTTGTTTCTGACAGATCAAGGGAATAAACAGAAGCCCAGCATCTCTCTGGAAAACAAACAGGTGGGACAGAAAGGCCGGGAAAGATGGACCACACCTGCAGGAGTGGAGGAGGCATCTGACAAGTCAGGGTCCCTGAGGACCGAGGACTGGGGGGGGGCGTCATTGCTTTTGTTTAGGTGTTGACAGGTGTCCTCAGACAGCCCGCGTGGCTCACCAGAAAGACTGAATTTAGCAAACACGGCTTAAAATAAATAGATAAATGGGTGAAGTCGGTGAAGAAGAAGTGATAGCTGCACTATGCGGGCCTCAGTTCTCTGGCTTTTTGCATGATAATCTTAGGACATCATGCTTCAGTCTGTATGGCCTCATGACACCTACTATGTGCCGCATACGGTGTCTGATCTCCCCCCTTCTCCCATCCTTCCTTCCTTCCCTCTCTCCCTCTCTCCCTTCAGTATTTAGTAAGCCCCCATTACAGCTCCAGCATGGTTTTAGAGCTTCATTCATTCATTCATTCATTTGTTCATTCCTTTAACAAACATGGGCAAAGGACTCTGACCCACGCTGGGGATGCCGAGGTGGAAAGGTGGGCCGGCCTTGCCCCCACGGAGTTCCCAGTCTCAACAGGCATTAAACAAATAGTTGCAAATCATTACCTAAGTACTTATTTAATGGCATTAAATTAATCAAATTAATTTAACAATTGCTAATGATTAATTAAAACAGTGCACAATTTGCCAAAGAGTTTCTCTAACTTTTGGTAATCTGAGGCTCCTTTTTTCCCTTGGATAAATGTGCTCAGAGTAAAAAGCAATGAACTACTAGGAGGTTCTGTCAACCTTTGTTCCCAGATGGTTTAAAGATGAGTGTCTCTTAATTTTCCCCTGTAATTCATTCCTCCTCTCTCTCTCTCTCTCTCTCTCTCTCTCTCTCTCTCTGCATATGTGAGTGTCTCTCTCTTTGAAGAGGAAGAGAGACTACTGTGTTCAATGTGCCAACACCCCCCAACTTAGACACAAGCCCTTATTTACTGACATTTAATGAAGTTAACTCATGCCTTTTTAATGATTGCCTAACTAAGATGGAACTTTAAAAACCCCTCCTGTGAAGACGAGTGGCCTGTTCTCCCCGCCTCTCCTTGAACTTGGTGTCGTGAGCAACAGACATGCAAGCGATGAATTTGAAACTCATTTTTCAACATTGCCCAGAGAACAGCGTGTACTGGATTCCTGGCAGCTGCAGAAAGTGACCCTTCCCCTGGCTGGGAGACAAAAGAGCAACTAACTCAGGGCATTCTCCCGACCTATCCATTTCCACCCTGTGCTAACGTGAAAAAGTTCAAAGGATACTGTGGGAAAGGCTCTCAAGCTGTGTGTTCCCCTAGCGAACGTTCCGGGTCTCCCAACGTGCAAGGGCCCCTTTGAAGTCCAGGTTGATTGGAAAAGCACCCGGGTGTGGAGCCCAGGAATGTCCACAGACGTGGCCATCCTCTGCGTCCCTGAGTGAGGGCGGTACTCCTGGGTCAACGGTCCTTCCTGGCCTGGCCGCTCCCTGCCCCTGCGATACTCACGGCCACCCTCACACAGAACCACGGGAGGGCACAGCCAGGGATTCGAGGGGTTTGGAAAAGTGCTGTCTTCGGATTGTAGGGGACGATTCTGTTTGGCAGGACTCGAGACCCTTGGCTGTGTGTGAGCAGATTCCTCATACACAACCACACACACACACACACACACACACACACACACACACACACACTCAGCTTCCTCGCCCAGAAAATCTCATCACACAGATGCTCTCGGCAAGTCCCCAGAATGCAGAGTGAGACATTTAGCTGGTCGGTGAGTGACCTGCTCAGGCCCTGCGTTCCCGAAGTTAAAGCCGCCGTCCGCTGCCTCAGACCTTAAGCCGTGCCAAGTTCGTTGTTATGAATATTTTCACAAGGCAGGGGGGCGAGCGGAGCCGGAGGGTCAGCCATCTGGGGGAATCGGAGACGTGACAGAAGGGCCACGCTGCTGGTCCCCTCCACCTCTCTGAATGCTTTCGCTGTGTGGGGCCCTGTCCCCTGCCCGCCTGAGCGGTGTCCCCCTGAGAAAGGTGAAGGAAATCCTTGCTGGCCGTGCCACTGCCGCGGCACTGTCTGGAAGACGCAAGATGCCAGGACCACACCGCCAGTTCCTTCTCGGTCACCTCCTCTCCCGAGGGGTCTCCCTCGTGGGACTGTGGCTTTGCGACACAGCGTCCCCACATAAGTCACCTTTCCACTCGTCCTTCTTTGCGCCCCTCATCCCAGCACCGAGATCCGCTGTCCCTTACGGAATTCGAAATGACCTTTGGATTCCATTCAGTCGACATCACTGAGCAGCGGCCACGTGCCACACGCTGGGACGCTGGTGACCCAGTGGTGGACCAAACCCCTGAGATGCACGT
>RJWJ010044406.1:0-12190 GCA_004363605.1 Indri indri | reverse complement strand
TTTTTTTTTTCAACTGGAGAATATTATTTTCCAGATATGGGAGGAGCATAATCGTAAAGGATGTGGAGGCATGTGTGTGGGCATGCATATTTGTACATATGGTTCTTATTCTATCCAGAAGCTAAATTATTAATTTTTAATAATAATTATTAAGATAAAAGTTTAAACACTGCCCCAAAATGTTAAGTTTCTATTCATACACTTTGGAAGAGGGCATGTCCATGAATGTGTGTGTGTGTGTGTGTTTGTGTGTGTGTGTGTGTATGTGTGAGTGAACACAAGGGGTTCTCAGTACACCAACAGCCAGAAACTGATTTTAAGCCAGGTGTTTAAACTTGAAACATGTTTCCCTACGAAAGAGACTATAAAAGGTAGATTCCCTGCCTTTCCCCATCCAAAAATAAATAAGCCTACAATTTTGAACTATTATTATACATTTACCAAAACAAATTTAGCACATTAACTGCCATGTGAGTTGTATGTAACTCACACGAGTTTTGAGTCTGGGGCCTCATGACACAGATATAACTCACATGTCTCTTCACCTTGGGAGTCACAAAAACTATTTTTCAAGCTGCGTATAACTCACACATAGAAAACAATAAAAAATTAAAAATTTTTCATTAAATTAGAAAGGATCATTTTGTTTTCGAAGTTTTTATTCTATTTTTGTAATAAAATGCTGTGGCCCCAAGGAAAAACATTTTTTTTTTCTAGTGTGGCAGTCAATGCGTTAAGAATAATAATGTGGTCTCACCTTTTCTTTTGAATTTCATAAGGTATATTCGGAGGCATTGATTCACTTCTTGGAGGTCCTCTGTCTCCTCTTTCCTTTTTTGCAGCATTTCTTATCAATTAAACATCCCTGCTCTCTCGCTAGTAAACATAAGGTTCTCACCACCTTAGCTCTCCATACAACTGTTAGGTAGTAGATGGAAGCCACCATTTAAGTCTAGTGGAGATGCTGAAGTTTGTTGTATTTGGGGGTACCTTTTCATGTGTTTATACAAAACATATTCATATGGATGCGTAATTTTGTATGTATGGGAACAGAGTTACAGATGTATGTATTTCGAGGGTTTTAGATAAATATTATGCAGACAGCATAGTTGTCATCTCTAAATGTTCAAAGATAATCATTTTTATGTAAAACTGATATATTTTGATTTGAAATAATTTATTAGGCAAAATTTTCATAAAAATTATTGACTAGGAAATATTTTTACTTGATCCATTCCAGCCATATATTATAAATTTATTTACTTTTCCCACTTTCTTCTTAAGAAATGGTCCAGTGCGGTAAAGGATAACTGATTCATTAAAGCATACAGGGGTGGGGGGCTTCTTAATTCTAATTTTGTATAGATTTGTTCTGGCTGTTTGCCAAAGTCTTCTGGTTCTAGAACTACCAGTTTAGTATTCTGGAATCATGTGTTTGGTGGGTTTTTTTAGTTAACACACCTCTGGCTACAATCTATAAATAAAATGAGTTTGGGTTAATTTTGCTGTGTCTATCTTCCAGTGTTTCAATTTCGTTTTCAAACCAAATGCTGTTCTGTGAACACGCCTTCAGGAAATGAGTTGCTAATAGATAGACACAATAGAAAGGCACAATAGAAAGGTTGAGAGACATCTCTGAGCAGTTATGAAGATGAAGATGCTGGAAAGTTTATTGCCTTTAATTTGCACAGTTCTCCCTCCCCTGCCCTCCTCCCTCGCCCTCCATCTGTAGGTGTTAGGAGATCTTTAGGAGAGCTTGACATTTAGCTTTGAAAGTAATACAATTTTTTGGTTCTTAACAACCAGGGTTAAGTTTTCATAGGTAATTTAGCAAATGTCAAATTTTTCTAAAAACATAGATTTGATTTGTATAGCCAAGCTTGTTATTCTCATTACTGAGATGCCTCAGAACTTGGGTGGCTTTCAAACCAAGGCGGTCCCCATCACAATTCACTCTCAAATGCCCCTAGCCTCCAGGGAAGACCTGTGCCTTGCTCATCTTCCTTCTTAACATTTCTGCTGCTCTCTCACCTACACTGAATTCTCTGTACTCCCACCAGTCAGGATGCCAGTGGGTACAAATATCAGCTGTTTCTTTTTCTTTTAGATTTCTCCTTATCATATAAACAAAAGTGTCACTTCTCTTGATAACACATTTTCCTGTCTTTCAGTGACTAGAACAAAGTAGTCAATTAGGCTTATAACCAGACAATCAGGGCATATTTGTTGAATGCCCATTGCATGCAAGGTCCTCGCTGTGCAAAATTTTGATTTGCTTATCCAGTATCAATTTCCATTTTTTTCTGGCAACAATACCTTATCTTATTTTGATGATCTTTCTTCTTTTCTTTGTGCAGTCATTTGGTTCATGTGAAAGTCCTCCCAGGGTGAAACGGATTCTGTGCTCACTTCCTTGTCACATGATGTAGCCTAGCCAATTGGAACCTAGCATCCCCTTGGACTCAATGATTGGTTAAAAATAGGCATATGACCTGATAAGAGCCAACCAGAGTTGAGAATGACCGTAAATAATGACCTTTTTTTTTTTTTTTTTTTTTTTTTTTTTACCCATTGGGGTTGCTGAAAAATAAATCTAAGGCTGGTACTGTGTGTGCCCATCTATGGGGATAGCCTGCTTGAGAATGAAGCCACCCCTGGGAAAATCAGAGTCGAAAAGCAGGTAAAGGAAGAGGCATGCTTTGAGCCCCTGGGGCAACCACACCTAAAGGCAGAATCCTCCCTTGGCCTTTCATTTATTTTTCCTTAAGCCAGTTTGACTTGAGTTTTCTGTCATTTGCATCTGAATGAGACACATTCCTCTTCCCAAGAGCTAGTGTGTGGAGATTATAATAGATGATAAGACCAGGTTGCATTTGCTATATGGGGCAATAGAGACAAATGTGGGGTGGGAGTTACACCTGTGAATCAGAGGTGTCTGGAAGGCTTCACATCATTGAGGATGTGGAGTTTCAGCCAAGTTTTGAAGGATGTAGAGGGATTTGGGAAGCCAGACGGGCCCTCATGTGAGTATTTGTTCCTCCTTCCACTCCACCTCCCTGATGCATCTCGGTCTCCTTTGGGCGTCTTCTCTCTGTTGACCCATTCATATGCCCTTTCCTCAAGATTCTGTCCTTGGATGACTTCCTATCCTGCTCTCTAGCTCTTGGTTCAGCCATAGTGTTTGATTACCACCTCTGTTTTCAAATGATTCCCACATCCATTTTTCCTACCAAGACATTAGTTTTAAATTCTGGACCACATTTTCAACCAGCAATAATGTTCACCTTTAAGTTTCAGAGGCCTCTCACACCTAAAGTACTAAACTAAACTCATCACCTTTCCCCACTCCTGTCTCTTATCTCTCTTCCAGATTTTAATCCTGACTTTATTAATAACTGATGAGACTATGATTCTATATTGTTCACATCAAGAAAGAAATCCTGGGTTAATCCCAGATTCCTCTCTCTTTAAACTTCAATCATCAAATTTATTCTACTCCCTCAATATCTTAGATATCTATGTCCTTGTCTGCATTCTTCAGATCTTATCTCATCATTTCTTAGCATATTTTTTTGCAAGAACTTCCTATATGGTTTACCTTAGAACTTTCACCTTTATATAGGTGTAATGTACTCTACGAAATATGGGTATTGCCTACATCAGATAGTCAGAGACTGTAAAAACCATACATTTGTTTGCATGTCCCCTCTGTCTGATCTAGCCTTTCCCTCCTTTTCTAAACTGCTGCTCACTTCTCAAAACTCAGTATGGATGTCACAACCTTTTAAAAAATGTCTCTGCCCTTTCATTGTCTCTGCCCTTTCATTGTTTTGTACTCTCATTGCACTTTGTACAGCCCCTCTTGCAGAGCACATTAATATTGCTGTGACTATGTTTTACCTGACTGTGTTCTGCTTATCTTGGCATCCCAAGGACATGGATAATGCCCAGCACCTAGCAGGGGATCACAAATGGTTTTTCAATAAATGATTGAAGAATGGAATGAGCACAGGTAACAAACCCAGAGAGTCAACTGTACAGAGCCTGCTTGTGAGATCTTGTTGAGGGTGTCATAGAAGTGTATTTATTGATAAAAATGTTCAATTTAAATGTCGATTTGAATTATCTGTGACAATGACTCACAGGGTTGACTCAGGGAATAAACTAGATGTATCAATCAGTGTAGGTTAGCTGCTATAACAAACAAACCCTCAAATCTGATGTCTTGACCCAATGGAAGTTTGATTTCCTGCTCACGCAAAATGCATTGAGGGTATTCTTGGGTGGATGGGTCTGCTCCAAGCAGTGACTCTGGGAACAAGCTATTTCTGTCTCTTGACAGTATCATCTTGGAGCTTCAAGGTTGCCTTGTTACTATGTAGCTGGCTGCAGGGGTGGTAAGGAGAGCCTGAAAGTTCACATAGACTCTCACTCCCTGTCCTCTTTTGGCAGGGTATAACTGACTGGGATTACTGACCAGAACTCAGCTACGTGGTCCCAACTAGTTTTAAGGGGGCTAAAAAATAGGAAGAAAGTGAAGTGGTGACCAGAGAACATTGTCCCTTCTGCACTGGGGAATCAAAACAAGAAGAGTATGTATTTAAAGCAAACAGTAGCTCAATGGAAAATAATATTCACAACTCTATTTTATCTGTCATAAGACATTTGTCTTTGAAAGATCTGTAAAAAAAATTATGAAAGCCATGTGGCTTTATTTTTCAACTTTGTAAATGGTTGCTTTGTACTCATTCAAGTAGACAGGATAATTTAACAGCAGTGATTCTATCAGCATCATCATTACCATCATCATCATTATCATCATCATCACATACGCACTGAAAGCCTCATAGGATGTATAGGTCGCCGTACCAGTTGATGGAGTTTCAAGGAGGCATAAAGGCCTTGAGGAGCTTATAATCAAGTTGGGAAGTCAGAGTAACTACATTTGCAAGGTAAATCATAATGCAAGACTGCATGTGCTTAATGCTAAATGAACAGCAGTGATATAGAGAAATGGGCATCCTGGAGGTAGATGTAATGCACTGTAAGAAATATGGGTATTGCGTACATCAGAGTCATATACTATGAAAACCGAGAGGGCCTTTAGGGATGTAGACCACATCCTTCATTTTATATATGAATGTGGCAGCTTATTTCTAAAGATTTATCCTTCTTTCCTCATTTTATGTAGGATCCTTTCCTTGAGCCTGGGCTGGCACTGTGACTTGCTTTTTACCCAGAGAATGTGGCAGAATTGGTGTTATATCAGTTTATGCCTAAGCCGTAAAAAGGCTTGGAAACTTCTGCCTTGGTCTCTTAGAATTCATGCTGGGTGAAGCCAGCATCATGTACAAGGTCCAGCTCCTCTGAGATGACTATACTTTGAGGAAACCCAAGCTAGTCACATGGAGAGGCCACACGGAGAGCAGGATGCCTAGACAGCTGTTGGCTACTCCAGTTCAGAAGCCAGGCATGTGAGTGAAGTAGCATCTCAGCCATCCAGCAAGTCGGTCGGACAACTCCTGCTGTCACCTGACTACAATCACTAGAGAGACGCCCCAACCCCCCACCAGCCCCTGGGCCAAATGAAAACTTTTCAACTGAGTCCAGCCAACTCATAGAACCATTGTTGCTTTAAGCCACTAAGTTTTGGAGCAATGTGTTACATAGCAGTACATAACCAGAACAATGAGGAGACAGATTGCAGAGGCTAAGTAAGTCCCCCCAGTGGCAAACACTATTTATGACAGAGCCAGGAAGAGAGCCACATTCCGTTACTGCTGAGCTAGTGTACTTGAGACTAGGTCTTCCCAGACTCTAGTGGGCACTGGAATCACCTGTGGAGGTTGCTAGACGCTCAGATTCCTAGGATCTACTCTCAGATATTCTGATTCAATAGATCTGAGGTGGGGTCTGAGAATTTGCACGTCCAACAAGCTCCCAGGTGATATTGATGCTGCAGTCTGTTGACCACACTTTGAGTAGCTCTGCCTGAGACCAGACCTGAGTTAATATCCCAGCACAGGTTAGGCAAACATTAGCATCTGCTGGTTTACTGTCGTACTTCTTCACAGTTGCCTGTTTGCTGCATTTGCAGGTAATTGAAAAGCACAAAGTGACAGGCTTTGTTCAGGAAGTGCCCAGTGGCAGCTGAGCCTGATTTTAGCTGTTCCAGCTGTAAGCTGAAGAAACCCATATGGTCTATGAGCTAGACACCCTTATCTGAGTTCTGCTTTCTCTAGGCATGACAGCGCACGTTTCATAACCTTGTTACCAGCAGCAATTAGGGTCATCATACAGATTTTCAGATCCATTTCCCATGGAGACACATGTTAGGAATCTCCCATGGTGAATTTAATTAGCAGAACACGTGGCTTAGCCAGCAACCTGCAGTGCACAGGACAGTCGTGGCTGCCCACTGATATCAACTCCCTTTTCTTAAAAATTGACAAATTTCCTAAAAGGTGGTGATGAGTCCCAGCCAGACATCAGGTGGAACTCTCTGCATAGCCTAATTTCATGTTACCAAGCAACTCACACATTTTGCTTCTATTCAATTTAAAGCACTCACCTAGGCAGAAATGCCAGTGAGAAAGGATAATGGCTTGCAAATGACAGTGTTAGGCATTTCCCCAGTGAACCTGGACTTATTTGGTCACTGGTGTATTTCCACAGATGTTTTGGATATGATATATAATCACATTTACTTCTGGAATTGTTATTGAAGGTTATCTAATAAGTAATGTAGGATATCTAATATTCCACATTAATGGTGGGTATGCTATGAATTTGCTTTAGGTTATCTCTGCACAAAAAGCCATGGGACTAGTCTTCTTCCATTGTGTGCTGGAGTTTAAAGATGACCTTGTTAAGCATTAATGAAAGTCATAGGCAAACATTTGTTAAGCATCAGCGGGTGAAGAGACCCCTCCTATACAGAATATTCATGCCATCTGTTATAATACCTATTAGATACGATGTGAGAAATTGATCGAATATGCTCCTTGTAATATAATCCTATATGAGGATTAATGAATATATTAAGTACCAGATGGTATAATTTGGCATTGACTAAAGTTATTGGTAAACTGAGAATTTTTAACGTCCCCAGTGTTTCTGGTTTGAACCAATTGATTGATGATCAAAACTTAACCAGGGTTTTTGCATTAATGGGGCTTTTTGGTTTAGAGTGGGTGGTCATAGTACTTTATAATCCAGACTTTCAAGGGGAGGATTTAGTTATGAAAGTGGAGCTATTGGATCAGTTAGTGAATGCCTGTTATATTCAGTTGTGATACCAATTCACACTACCACAGCAGCAACATTTGAAGAATTCAGTCATTTTTCCAAGGTGTTTCATTTCCAAAGTGAAACAGTATTATTTAAAAAAAAACAAAACTCAGTTAATCTGACTGTTAAAAATCACACCTATTTGTCTCTATTTGCATTTGTTTGATCACTCCTGAAAACACATTTTTTTCTTCTGTTTATTGGGTATTTACCTCTCTCTTTCTCTGGCCTATTCATGAATGTTAATCTATTTTCCATCAGTATTTTTGCCTCTCTTTTTCATTGATCAGAAAGAGAGTTTACATACAAACGATTGCTGAGTTTTGATCCTTGGGTGATGTCAGTACTGGGGGCACTGAGGAGTGTGCATAAGCCATGTGGCCAGGCAGGTTGGTCATATAAAGGGACTTGAGGAACAAAGGTGGTTTCTGTGAAGCCCACCTAAGTGTTTGCTTGGGGGTGGGCAGTAAATGAAAAATATTTGCCAAAGTGGGATTTTTCTTTAGCAGCTCTCTAAAGAAGTTGAATGTATTGCTTTAATTTACATTCACTTTACAGTCCGTGCACATGAAAATTATTTGGAAGAGGTTTAATTTTACTAGCTGGTGAATGCAGTAAGTTTGCCAGCAACAGAGCAGAAAGAGCTAGGCTGTTCGTTAACGTTCTTGAGCTGTACTGTACCCACACAAGGCAGGGCTAACAGTGGTGGAGTCAATAAATGTGCAGTTCTCTGGCTTTGAGGGTTGTTTTACCGAGCCAATATGTTTTTTTCTCGTTAACATTTTCTGTGGTGTTCTGTTTTTGCCTATGTTTGAAAGGCTTGTAAATACAGCTTGAAGATGCTATGGAAGGAAAAGGTATTGCCAACTTCATCTTGATGGATTAAATTCACTGTATCTGCTTCTTTCCCCATGAAACCCAAACATGCTGAGGTTGATGTCTTTTAAAATATGGCAGAAATGAACTTAAAACCTGGGCTTTTTTTCAGGTGGGAAGGCCCTCATCTTTCGTAGCCCCCATAGAACTGTTAAAATGGCCAGAAAAATCTAATTTCTTTTTATTATGGACTATCCCAATTTTGTCACATTTTTAATGTTTGGAGTGACTTCACTGTTCTGGTCATTCTAATCAGTGAAAAAACTATATTTGGTTGAGAATTTAGTTTGTTACTACTGGGAAATTTGATTTATCTGTTTTGAGCAACCATCTGGAGTAAGTTTATTCGTATTACGTGTCATGCATATATTTATGCTGCAAGCTCAAAATCCTTAAATTGCATCCTTTTGAAATTTTATATATTATATAATGACAATTGCCAACACCACAATGAAGTGATTACATGGCTTTCAAAAATGGAAACATTGTATAACAAAAAGATTACGACGTATAATGAACAAGTTCATTTACTCGAATATAAATATGTGGTGAATAACAAAATGCATATACGATGAGCTGAGATGAATCTTCTGTCATTAGAAATGCAATCACAGTGTAGTGAAATTTCCAAGGTCTAACAAAAATAAATAGATACATTGTTATCCAGCCAAAACCAGATTCAATTCATTTGTGAAAGTTTTCCTTAATTATCCCATAAATATATCAAGTAACTTACAGTTATTACAGACTATCCAAAAATATGGGTAATGTGTGTGTGTGTGCACGTGTGTACTTTTTCAATCAAAAGAGCAGTGTTTATCTAGGTCTGCTCTGTGTGCAACTCGAAGTCTTCCCAGGTAGCTGTCGGACTCCTACTATAGTCACTTTACCTCACACCTTCCCTGTATTCCTGAGAGCATATTGCCTCCCCTTACATCTCACACTTTCCCCAACAAAACTATTTCACAGGAAAAGATCTAAAGAATGCAGTCATGCAAAAAGATGACCTAATGGAACACCAACTTTGCATGCACATGGCATGGCAGATCTTTCCTGACATTGCAGTCATACCAAAGGGAGCTGGAATACCAAAATTACCACTGACTGACCTTAGATAAGTTACTTAACCTCTCTGAGTTTTCTTTTATAAAACAGAATATCCACAACATCCTCCTAGGGTTTTTATGAGGATTAAATGATATATTTTATGTATTGCTCTTGACAGAGTGTGTTGCTCATGATGGGTTAATAATATTTCCTTTCCTCTGCTCTAATATTAGTTCCTTTCTTTTGTTAACTGCAATATGGTGTTCTTGGCCAACATAAGTAGCTTCTTATGTCCCCTTCCCTGTTGTATCAGGCAGGAATGTATCAGTTATTAATATAAGTAATATGATATCCATCTAATACTGTAGCAGCCGTCTGGCAACCGTGAGAGAGAACTAAAGAACCAATCCAACGTGGTGAAGGTGGACAGCAGAGAGAGGGATCCTTGGTGACGCCACTGAGCCACAGTCCCATCTCTAGAACCACCTCTTGCTAGGCCTGTTGCTATGTAATATAATAAACATCCACATTGTTTAATGTAGTTTTAGGTGGGTACTATATTGTTTGTAGCTGAAACATCCTACCTGATACTTTTCTGGAAGGGTGCTCCCCAAACATTAACGTGTGTTCATTTATTCTATAAATATTCATTGAGAACCTACCATGCAAAGGCATTGGACTAGGTGCTGGGAGTTTAATGGGGAACAAGACAGTCCCTGTCTTCAGGGAGCTTCTGTTCAAGTGACAGAGGCAGCTAGGCACAGACAACTTCACTCAATTCAGTTTATTGGGTTATTTTAGTCATCAGTTCTATAGAGTGTTAGTGGTGGACCTGGGGCATGTAGGTCTGTGTGGAAGAAGCGTTGTCAGGAAGTTTCAATGATGGTGAGTACAACAGTTGAAAAGTTAGTGAAGGAACAAGAGGGCAGAAGGCCATCCCAAGTCATGAAATAATAATGAATTCCACCAATGGCATCGTACTCCATGCTCTACATCTTTACATATATCATCTCTAATCGTTACAGCAGCCAGCAAGGAGGGTGGCATTGCAAAGTCCTTGCCTCCGTTTTACGGATGGATGATCTGAGGCATGGGAGTTCAAAGTCACATAGTAAGTGAAGGAGTTGCCACGGGAATCTGGGCAGGTTTGATGTGGAATGTGCACTTTTTTAAGTTAAACATCCTGTCTTCCCATTGTCCCCAGGCAGCCACCTAGCTCTGAGAATCAGGGTTCAAGAAAGTGACATGGGAAACACATCAAAGGGTTGCACAGAGAGGGTCATATCTCGCTGCTCACTGTTCATGAACTGCAAGCTTCCTAGGTACACAATGGTCCTGCAAGCCAATAGTCTACATCTCCCTCACTGGTTATATCAACCCAGAGCTAAGCCTGAGGAGGAGTGCAGGAGAGAGAATGCAGATCTCACAAATCTTGTATGAAGAGTCCAAGAAAACCCACTTAGTCTAGAATTCTGTGGACATTTTATTATAATGTAAACCAATTCAGGATCTGTGTAATGTAAAGCTCCAATGTTTTGGAATTTTAGTTTATATCTCACTGATATCCCACTGCATACTTCTGGCATTTTTTTCATTTTGTATCATTACTTTCTGTGCTTAGCAAATAAGACACAGGTTTTCAATACAGACCTTTGAATCCTGGCTTCATAACTTGCTATTTTTTTGAATCTTGCCTAAGTCCATCGAACTGTCAAAGCCTCTGTTCCCATGATTGATTAAAATTGTTGCTATGGTTTGAATGTATCTCTTCCAAAGTTCATGTATTGGAAACTTGTTCCCTGTGTAGCAGTATTGGCGAGTGGGACCTTTAAGAGGTGTTTAAGTCCCGAGGGAGGAGCCCTGGATTAATGTCGGTTATTGAGGAGGTGAGTTTCTTAGAAAAAGACATGTTTGGCCCCCCTCCTCCCTCCCTCTTGCCAGGTGAGGACACAGCAACAACATGCCATTTTAGAAGCAGAGAGAAGCCAGACTGTGAATCCGCTGGTGCCTTGATCTTGGACCTCCCAGACTCTAGAACCACGAGCCAAATAAATTTCCACTCATTATAAATTACTCGGTCTGTGGTATTCTGTTATAGCAGCACAAAACAGACTAAGACAAGGGTCTACTGAGAACACACTCCCAGTGCTATTCCTACAGTCGATGAGCTAATATTTGTAATGTGTCTGGCATAGCCACCCACCTCCCCTCCTCCTTTATGCCTTTAAGACACCTGCAGATTTTCAGCCAGAGAGACTTGACATTTCCAGGTCTGTTGCTTTAGCCAGCAATGCAAGCTACACAGTGGAATCACCCGAGGGAATTTTTATTTTAAATACCAATGCCCAGGACTCACCCCAAACCAATTAAATAAGAATTGTTGGGGTTCACTAGTGTTTTTGTAATACATTCCCAGGTGACTGTAGTGTGCAGTCTGGGCCAAGAACCAACAAGCCAGATTATGGCTTCTCAAAGTTTAATGAGCATACAAATCTCCTGGATGCGCAGTAAAAACTCAGATTTTGCTTCAGTAGGTCTGGGGCAAAGCCTGAGATTGCAGTTCTAACAAGCTCTAGGTGATGCTGATGCTCTTGGTCCATGGACCACACATTGAGAAGAGCTAGAAAATAAGATTACTCTTATGGACAGGAATATTGTCTGTCTCAAGGCCAGGGCAGCTAGATAACGTTCCCAAGCCCTAGTGGGCTACCACTTTTCTGAAATAAAAGTTTAGGCAAGAGGACTGAACTGAAATGGCCCATATATTTTGCCACCTCTATTTCCTCATATCACAGGGCCATAGCAGGGAGGTTTGGGGACACAGAGAGGGAACTTAGAGTTTCAAGCATGGCAGATCCTTAATAATTGTTGGATGAACTCAGGCTCCTGCTAATGATTGAAGTAGGCCTGCTGAGATGCTGCTGGAGGCTCAGGCAACATAGGCTGTTAAGATCTATATCCTGAAGATGCCGTCAAC
>RJWJ010044405.1:0-12184 GCA_004363605.1 Indri indri | reverse complement strand
CCTGCTGCCAGGGCTCAGGGCTCTCCCTGGCTCCAGAGGCTTCCCACCGTCGCTGGTGTTTCTGGACTCTGGAAGCTTCTCCTGGCTGCTGAGATGAGGGGCTTTCCCACTCTGAGCCGGCACACCCTGCAAGCTTCATGCCTGTTCTCTTTGTTCTCTTCAGGTGTCCTGGTTCTGTTCTCTTCTGTTCATGCCTTTCCTGTTTGCAGCTCTTTCCCTGGGAGCTTTACCCAGGCTTAGGTGTGTCTCTGCTACCGTCCACCCCCAGCCTGTGCCCATGGGAAATGCCCCTGGACTCCTCCACCTGAGCGAATGTCTGTATTTACAGAGGCTTCTGGACTGGAACCCTTGACACGTCACCCCACATATTCCACTCTCTGTTGCTTTGTATCCTTTTAAGAGGATGCAATTCTGTTCTCTTTAAATAATACAGGAGTTTGGGGGGAAACATAAAGTATGAGGAAAGGAAAAGAGTCCCTATGATCCCTCCACTCAGAGACAATCATTTCGATGTCTGTCTTTCCAGATGTTCCTGGGGCTTAATTCTAACCAGCAACAACAGAAGGATGATCCTGGGAATGCCAGGTTATTTAGTCCCTGAGATAGACATGTCAGGAAACCTGGGCTCTGCTTCCCTTCTCCCCAAGAGCTGCCTCCAAATCAGGACAAAAGTCAAACTCACAATTACAGGTCTGAAGATTCCTTTTGTGAGACCAATTCTGAAATATTGAATATTTTCGTGGCCAATAACTTGCTCTAACAGTATTCTGTTGTGAACCCCTTGACAAGGGCCAATGGCCACGTATTCTGCTTCTCCAGAACCAGAAGTTTCTGGAAACAAGGCCGTGGCCTTCTGCCAGACACCCCCACGTCCTCGCTGCCTGACACAGCGAGCTCCTCATTTCTCACTGTCCACCGGGCACAGTGTGTGTCTCGGTCTGGCCTGGTGAGGAGGCAGGAGTCCCTTTTCATCAGGAGAGCAGTGTTGGCAGAAGCGGGACCTGCCCATTTTCGCAGAGGGCAGCTAGAGTCTGAGTGGGGAGCCGTGGAGGCCTCACTCTGGCAGGGGCCAGCCCGGGGGATGTTCCATAGCATCTCAGGGCTCTGAACCCAGGACCATGGTCCTCTCAGCCATCATAGTCCTTCGTCTGCCTCCAGGAGGGGCTGCCCGTGGCCCAGCCCGGCTCCTTCATGTCCACTCTGGAAGGGAAGGCACAGCTGTGGCCTCCCTCGGGACCTCATTCCAGGCCCCCTGCATTCCAGGAAAAGTTCTCTCCTATCATCTAGCCCCAAAACCCTCCAATGTGGTCGTCCATTTCCTCCTACTCTAACTCACCAACAATCACAGCAACGTCAGCTACCATCTGCTGAATGCCTGCATGTGCCAGGTGCTGTGTCCATACTGTCTGTCTGTTATCTTGCTTAGTCCTTACGACCAACCCACAAAACAGTTATGATTAGCCTCGCTTTACAGATGGAGAATCAGGCCTACATTCTCTGATGCAAGGCTCTCAGCTAGAATCAGAGGAATCCAACTCTACTCCCCAACCTGTGTTCATAACCACTGCTGTGCTCTCAGCTTACTTGAGGGTGGCCCTTGGCCAACACAGAGACACATGTTGCTTGCCCTCACCTCCTCTTCCTTGGTCTTCTCTTAAAACCAATTTTCCTGAAAGATTCTTCCTCTTTTCACCCTGAATTCCTCCAAAACCCCCAAATAACCCCCAAACCCTGGCAACCCTTCTACTGGCTATGTTTCTACCAGATGCATTCCAGGATCTCTCTTTGTAAATGTCCCGAGCACATCAGAGCTGCAAAGGTCCCTGGAAAAGTTCCCATTTTCTAGTAGCCACAGATCGTGCCTCTTGAGCCTCAAATCACACCTTCTAGCTCTTAGGAGAGGCACAGTTTTCAGGAGACGACCACATTTTGCCAGCACAGAGATAAAGCCAGAAGGGGATTTGAGAGACATCCCAGAGGGACCTTGCTGGGAGGAAAATGGGACTTGGGTCCCGGGCCCAGACGTGTTCCAGGAACCAGAGCTATGAAAAATTATCTTCTTGGCTTAAAACGAATGTACATATTTTGCTTCTGATACAATCAGCTCAACTGGAGCGGTGCTGGGGATAAGCAAAACTTCAAGGCCCCAGAGGTAATTGATCCGCACTAGAAAGACGCAGTAGGACAAACTGCAGTGTCTGTGGCCATGCAGATGGGAACCAGAAGCCTGTGAGGTTATGGAATCCAAGTTCACGGGGTTGCTCGTGGTGTGTAAGGGTCACAACTTTAGGTATTTGGACAAGGCCGTCTCTAGAACAGGATGCCCTGGCTGGGACTGGGGATCAGGGTGGAAGTCAGAATATTTTACAGGCATGGTCAGCTGGGCTGCAGCCCCGGAGTAGGGATGGGCATTAATTCTTCCATTCCTGGGGGCATTGGAGGGCCCTGGGTAAGACTAGGGAACATTCAGGGGTTGGAGCTCAAGGCAGGAACCATTTGGCAAACAGTACAGAGGTATATTTAGCCACGTTTAACACCCAGCACAGCTGTGCCAGGGAGGACAGGCTCGACGGCAGTTTTCTGGGAAGCCATGTGGGAGAGAGGACCCAGCAGCTCAGGCTGCAGACACACACGCCCCAGCCTCCTCCCCGCCTTGGGCTCCATTCTCCCTTCGAGATCCATTTGGGACTGGGGGACCTTGCCAGCTCACTGGAAAAAAAGCAGCTCCTTGAATCCCAGGACTGGCTATTATGGGCTGGATTCAATGCTGCCCCTTCCCACCTCTAATTTTATAGCTATGACTTTTGGCAGGGTGGGGGTGAGGAACAAGATGTATCACTCTCCTCTGGTGTGCCAGGCCCTGGCTGCGCTGGGTGCTTTGCATATGCTCTTATCTAACCCTCCAACCACCGCTGAGGAAGGCGTTATTATCCCTGCTTTATAGAGAAGTCTGAGTTTAGAGAGATTACATCTCATCCAGGCTCAGGCAGCCCAGAAGCAGCAGAGACAGGACTCAGTGCGGGTCTCCTGACTCTGCCTGACTCCAGGGCTGGTGCACGCCGTCCACCTGGAGGCGGCTCTCACTGCGAATTTACAACACCAGCCAGCACCTGCTCCAGCTCATGCACTACGCAAGTTGGTAGCAAAGGCAGGGCTCCCAAGTCAGGGCTCCCAAGTCGGGGCTCTCCCTATACTCCAAGAGTCTAGCTGTTACCACAAATGAGTCAAAAGAATATTTAGTTACAGAAGGGCTCCGGGGTCAGGCTCCTGGGCAGGAGTGGGGCTGGGGAGGGTCTGACAACCACGTTTCAGAGGTCGTGGGTCTGAAGCCCACCCCTGGGGTGGACATAGTCTCACCAAACCCTCCCACGAGGTCTAGGGTGCCTGGAGAGAGAGGAAGGCAGATCCTGGGGAGTCTGCAGGAACTCTGCTCCCCAGGGCTTCTCCGGGCAGGCCCAGCAGGTGATGCCACTTCCCCCTCCCTGGAAAGCTGGGTGTAGCACTTGGTTCCTTGCAACACCTGTGCCAGAGCTTAGCCCAGCCTGGTGCCCTCTTCCAGGATGTGTGGCCCTCCCTAAAGGGAGACCACTGGGATGGGGACATTATGGGACCCTAGAACATGTCCCAGCCGGTCTGAGCAACTTCCCAGACCAGGCATCACCTGGGAGGAGCCACTATGGCTGTTTTTCTTTTTATCACCCAGGCTAGGCGAGTGGTCAGGGCAAGAAGTGACAGCATTGAAAGACAGGGTCCCTCCAGGGCCTGAGAGGGACAGGCGCAGCTTGTGGAGGAACTCCTGGAGCCCTCAGCTCCCAACTGCTTCAGCCTTGACTGTAAACCCAGGTGGGTGGTTTTGGGGCTGCTGGTGCCAGATTGGCAATGCCACCAATTCTCACCGCATATCATACCACATGCTCACATGGCATAGGAGTTTAGGATATTTACAGGGTTAATGCCTGCTTGCCACTCAGGACTGGCCAAATGTGGATCCCCTAGCAGTACTAAACATTGTCTACCCTGGGTGCCTGCCTGGCCCCAGAATGGCCCTGAGCCACTGCATTGCCTTGTGAAGCTTGAGGCTTCTCTAAGCCGGGTCCCCCACCCAGGACCCCTGGCCCCACTGGGCTGAACCACTTCTGCCAGGTGCCAGGTAGAGGCTGCCCAAGCCAAGGTCTCCGGAGTGTGCAATGCTCACCGGCCCTCCCTGAGCCTGTCTCCTGCCCTTGGCTCCCCACCCCTGGGTCCCCACCCCTGCCCTGTGCCTCTCAGCCATGCCTCCCTGCCCCTCAGCCTCTGGCCCCAGCCACCCAGCACTGCTCCCTCACCTTCAAGGCACAGGTGGCTGAGGGCCTGCTGTCTTCTGCTTGGCATGGGTCTCGCAGGTAGTGGGAGACCCAGGTGGGCATCTGCCTCTGGAGCATGACGGCAGCTCTCCAGCCGGGTGGCAAGATCAGGAATTTATGCTCTGACTCAGAGCTCCGCCCTCTGGGCCACCTCTTGGCAGTGGCTGGGATTGTCCTGGGAGTGGTTAAAGTTGGTAGGCAGATAGGGGTACCTGGGTTTAGTCTCTTAGTATCAGGGAACCAGAAGTCTTCAGATCTTGGAAATGCAGGAGCCAGCAGGGGCTCTGGCCCTTGGGGTCAGCAGCCTGCTGCTCCCAGCCACTCCAAATGACCAGGCCACCCAAGGGCACAGTGGGTGGGAAGAAGAGGATGCTGGACCCACACAACTGTAGGATGAGCCCAGCCATGGTTTGGGAAAGCCCTATCCCTTCAGCTTATGGCGGTCATGACTCATAGATACCCCTCTGGGGGGATGGAGCCCTCCCATGGCTCGGCATCCCAGGAGCTGCAGTCAGGGACTTCATAGGAGGCAGGGACCATGGTCAGAGCCCCCAAAGTTAGAAGGCGAAGAAAGAAAAATAATTGCCCGAATCCTTGGTGAGAAGATGGTTAAGGGCAATGGCCCCTGCCCGCCTTCCTGGGAGGCTAGGTGGAGAGAGGGTGTGCCCAGCCCCTGCCTGGTCCCAGGGCAGTTTGGAGGATGCGTCCGCCCCACCCAGATGATTCCTATCTCTGGCCTGGTGGCTGGCTCACTCGGGGGCCCGACAAGGTGGCTTTCTGCCTGCTCGGCTGCCTGACTCTGTATGCTGGGAGTTTCCTGCCTGAGCTATTGCCTGGGGCCCCACAACCGGCTTTTCTGGACCACAGATAGAAGTAATTTTATGGAACTGAGGGTGAGATCGGAACACAGGGCAGACTGGGCCCGAACGCAAGAATGGATCCCGGTGGGTGGGATCTGTGACCTCTTCACATGCCTGGCCCTCTGGGGGAGGAGGACTTTAGCCTGGGGCCCTCCCGGCTTCCTTGCCTTCTACCCCACTGCCAAGGACACGGACTCAGCACCTACACCCCTCAGCAGACTCCACAGTTCCATTTAGTTCACGCATCTAGTAAGTGCCTACTATATACATCCTACTAAGAGAGGAAATACCAAGCTCGAAGTTGCTGACAGTCTGACTGGGGCCAAAATGCATCCAACCCCGGAGAGGCTCAGAGGTCCAAGTCTCCTGTGGTGACAGGGGGCATCTTACAAGGGCCAATATAAATCCTTCATATTTGTAAAGATCTGTCACACAACTGAGAACTGGCTGGGGAGCACAGAAGATGGAAGGTGGATTCCAGCTGGGGAGGAAAGCGTGGATCCAAAAAGCCTTCGTGGAGAAGGTGGCATCTGGATTGGTCTCGAGAGGATGGACAGGATTTCACCAGCTAACGATTGGTGGGAACGGCAGCGTCAGAGGAAGGAGCTGCGTGAACGAGGGCAGGGAGGCCAGCAAGCAGGGCATGCTTAGGTGTGCAGGTGGTCTGGTGGCTGAACGGTGAGCTGTATGGGAGGAGATACGGGGACAGAGAGTGCGACACAGGGGTGGTAGGAGTTGTGCAGAGAGAAGGGAGGTTTTGTGAAGGAACAAATCTGGAAAGATAGATTAGGGCCCAATAATCACGGCCCTAAAAGGCCACGCTTTAAATGTGGACTTATTCAGTGGGGAGCCATTGATGGTTTTTGAGCAGGGGAGTGCCATAATCAAAGCTAAACTTTAAGAAGGTAAGGATGATTGACGCTGAAGCAGGGGATCCATTAGGAGGTGAGGTGGGAACCATCTAGACAGGGGAAATAGGGTGGGAAGTTAGGAAACGAAGGGAGGGCCGGAGGCCAGCACAGTATGAGCTAACTTCAGGAATTGCTGTGGCAACCCAACCCGCAACACTGCACTGTCCTGAAAGTCATGGGGTCCCCACCTGTCTCCCCATTCCCTCAAGTCCCCACCCTTCCCAATCAAAGAGGCCCAGGGCAAGCCCAGAACACAGGGCATTCCTCAAGGCCTGGCATTTGGTCCTCTTCTCACCGAAGTCCAGCTACAACACTCGCCTCCACCGCCATCCATTCTCGGCAGCGCGCGGAAAATCTAGGTCTCCAGCCCTTGTATCTCCTCACCGTCCATCCACTCTTCGAGAGCAGGGCCTCGAGTTACTCATTGTAGTTGAACGAAATCACATCAAATAGGAGGCTTACGGGAGGTCGGGTGGAAGTTTCTGCCTCTGCCCGCACCCTCCGTGGTGCCTCGGACCCAGGTGGGAGCCAGTGCGACCTTGAAGGAAACGCACCAATCCACTAGTAAGTATTTCCTGACCACACGCCGTGTGCCCACCTCTGCGCTGACTGCGCAGGGTGGGTCTGGAAGGAAACAAAGAATTTATCATCCCGGGAGGGGAGAAGAGGGGGCCGAAGCGAAAGGTAAGTTGTCCAGGGTGGACGCTGAGTGGGGCAGGGGGCTGGGGAGGTGAGTAAGGGGTGTCAGGCAAAGAGCAGCATCCCCACCAGAGTGAGGGGGCCGAAAATCCCTCCCCCGTCCCATACGACGGGAGCTGGCAGTTGCCGCTCCGCTGTCCGGTCCCCGGTCTCTCTATGTGGAAATTGTGAAGCTGTCTCTGCAAAAAGATGGGGGATTGAGTTCCCTTCCACCCAGCACCGCTTCCTCCCCGATGAGGAGAGAGCCTCGAGTCCTCCTCAGAGACCCCCAGCCCGCTCGGCCCCAGCCTTGCTGCTGCTTCTGCAGAGGCCTCTGGCCCCAGCTGCGGCCCCAGGCCCGTTCACCGACTCCCGTTGATGGGGTGACCTGGAGCTACCTCTGCCAGCAGCCTCCTGGCCTCGGGAAACCAGAAAAGTACGTTTCTCTCACCAACTCAGCTGACACTACTGCCCTGCCGCCAACCCAGCCAGGATGACCCCTCACCTGTCCTCATTCCAGAGGCCTCAGGAGCCTGTCGCTTCCTTGCCATCCCTGTCAGCAGCATCTGTCCCTCATCCTCCTCTCTGCCTCCCGCGGCCAGTGAGCTTCGTGACCGCCCCCTTCAACCTCTCGGTCTCCTGCTCAAATGCACCTTATGCTTTTCCGTTCTTTGCCAACAAACTCTGACTTCCCATACCTTCCATAAACCAAGTAGAGCCCAGGAGCAGCCCTAGGCATACGTGGCATTTTCGTGTACAATATGGCAAGTATTTCAAATCCGTGGTGAAAGGATGGGCTATTCATTACCAGAAAAACTGCTTACCATTTGGAATAAAATGGATTTAGACCCTGACTTCGTGACAACACAAAAATAAATTCCAGATAGATTAAATACCTAACTATTAAAATGAAACTACATATGATTTAAAATGAAATATTAGAGTATATTTCTATAATACTGGGGAGAAGAACATCTTCCTAAACAAGGGACAAAACCTAGAAGCCAATATGGGAAACATTGCCAGATTTGAATATATAGAAATTTAAAACTTCCATGAAGCAAAAGATGCCGTAAGCACAGTTCTCTCTCTAAAATGTATCTCAAATTTCCTCCCCTTCATAAATATCTGTGGGTAACAAAATCAGCTTTAAAACATAATGGTAAAGCAGAGTGGCTTGTCCTACCAGGTACTAAGATAAACGCCAAAGCCCTACTGAGGCAAACAGTGCTGTTGGCACAAGAGTAGGACCAATGGGAACAAAACACGGGGATCAGAGACAGACTCCTGCTGCTCAAGGGAGCTCAACGTATGACAAAACTGGCACGACAACTCACTAGGAAAAGAACAAACTATTTAACAGGTGACATGGCAAAGTGATTTGCTATATAGAGTAAAAGAAGACAGCATCCCTGCTAATGCCATATAAAAGAGCAGGCTATAAAAGGGATCAACACAGGGAAAAACCAAGGAAATGCGAATTAATCAGTAATGTAAATTAAAACATCAATGAGATTTCACTACACCTACTAAATTGGAAGACAGTGAGAAAGTCGGACAAAGACAGGTGTTGGCGAGGATGTAGAGGCAGAGGCACCATCATGCTCGGCTGTGGAAGAGGAGACTGATACAGTCATGGAGGGCAATCTGTCACCACTTAGTCAAAGTGAGAACATTCATGCAGCGATTCTGGTTTGGGTATAGAAAGGTGTGCATGAGGGCATTCACCCACATCACTATGGTATTAGAAATTTAGAAGCAAACCTTGTGTCCCGTCACTGGGAGAGTGAATGGGAAGATGTGAAGGACGCACGACCTGGAGTATGACACAGTAGTTCAAAGCAGCAAATTAGATGTATACGTAGTAGCATGAATGGATCTGGAAAATGCAGTGTTTTTAGGAAAAAGTTAGGAAATAGTGGTATGTATCTCAAACACATCTACGAAAGTTAAAGTACGGTCAGCTCTCTGCACCTGAAGGGAGATAGTTTTCCTCCAGCTTTTTTCCAGTTGTTGCTGCCACCTCTCTGGTCCAAGCCATTGTTACCACTCATCCCAGCTCCTGCATTAGCCTAACGGGTCTCCCTGCTTCCTGTCTTGCCTTTCTATGAGCCATTCTCTACAGAATAGAAAGAGTGATCTCCTAAAAACATAAGCTAGATTATGGGACTGCCCTGATTAAAACCTGGCCATGGCTTCTGGTGGCTCCGGCCTCTGCCATGGCTCTGCAAGGTCCCGTGGGGTCCGGCCGCTCTCGTTCGTTCCCCTCCATCTTCGCGCCCAAGTTCCAGCTGCTCTGGCCCTCCCTGCCCCGATCATGCCACGTCCTTCCTCGTGTCCGGGGTTTTGCGCTACTGCTCCCTTTCCTGAAGTCCTGTGCAAGTCCCCACCCTGTGCAAAGCTGGCCCCGTCTGGTCGGCCGTGGCTCTGCTCAGATGTCGTTTTCCCCAGCAGCCCCTCCCTGGCAATGGCCCGGAACGTGTGTGCCTGTCTCTCACCTGCTTGCCTCCGTGTTGCTCTGGCTAGTAATTTAATTTCACGTTTGGATGACCTTGTTTTCTTATTCTTTTTGCCTTTTTCCACCAGACCATAACCCTTTTCAGGGCATGGACATTGCTTGTCTTGTTCATCAGCTGGAAACACCTAACTCCCATTGGTAAGGGGGTGGTTAGATTAGTTACGGCACATTCGCACATTGGATGGTCACGCAGCTGTCAACAAGAACAAAGGCCTCACATTTATTGAATGTTGACAAAGTGGCAAGGACTGGTCTAAATATTTTATATTGCCTGTGAAGTAGATACTATTATTATCTCATTTTAAAGAAGAAGAATTGAGACACAGGATAAGTACCTTGCTCAAGGTCACGATGGTAGCTGACAGAGCTGTGACGCTAGTCAGTCTGGCCTGGAGCTCGTGGATGTAACACACTGCCTCTCGGGAGATGCACAGATACCACGTAGGAAGCTACCGTCCCAGAAAACTGAGATTCTGCACTGTGTTTTTTAAAGGCTTCTTCTATGTTCCTATGTTCCTCGGTAAATAAAATTCAATTTCCTAAAACAAACATACAATAAGTAAATACGATTTTCACAATATAAAGTAAAACAAGTATTATAGTCCTCTGGGTAACAGGAGATTTAAAATAATCGACAACTGAAGTTAACATGTTGAGATGTCTCAGGACTTTTGGCCAAAAAACTAGATGCGACTCTATTTCATGACATGATACAGGAGACACAAAGTAAGTATAAACATGACAAGAAAGGGCCTTCGCCCCACTGCAGGTAATGTTTATATTCTTAGTGTCATCGACGCATCTGGCTCAGGAATATTTTCTGCCCTTCTTTATCTTTATAACAAAATGTTAAGGGTGAATTCAGTGTTTTTCATTCTCAAAGTACTTGGGTCCACAACTCACCATTTCTCAATCTTACGAATGGAGTTCCTGCTATTAAAACTTGTGGCCTCTGGATTCAAGTAGATGGCAGGCTTTATTGTCCTGCTCCCAACTCTCTTGCTCACACAGCAAGACTTCCAAGGAGCTTTTGCATTCTGAGTTTACTCCTTGTCACCGGTCACCTTGGTGAGGATGACATTGTCATTGTCTCAAGGCCGACTGAGTATGGCATAGTGGTTAAGGTTCTAGACTTTGAAGTTTAATAGACCTGGGTTTGTACCCTGGTTCTCTTACGTATCAGCTGCATGGAATTGGGTACGCTTATCCCTCTAAGCCTGAGTTTCTCCATCTGTAAAAAGGGAAGCATAATAGTTCCTGCCTCATAGGATAGTTGCCAAGATGAAATGAGATAAAGGACTTAGCACACGGCTGGCACATAGTGATCCCTGGTGACGGCTTCACTGTAAGTGGTGTGATACTCAGTATGGTAACATCAGAGACAAGATGTCATCCCAGCCCCAAGGATCTCACAACCTAAGTTGGGTGAGACAGGAAGGTGACACAAATGGCCTCAGGGTGATCGTGTCACATAGGGAAGAGGTGTAAAAATGCACTGCTCAGAAAGCATGGCCACTCAGGGCTGGGAAGGTCAGAAAAGGCTTCCTGGAGGAAGAAGAATTTGAACTTGCCCTTGAAGGGAGGGCATGGACTGGACAAATGAAGAGGAGGGGAAGAGCATTTCTGTCAGGCGAGGCAGCATGAGCAAAGGTATGGAGGCTTGGAAAGGAGATGAACGAGACTCCTGGATAGCAAGTGAAAGAATCATGATCTTTCTTCTATTGGTAATGGTGACTCATGGAAGGTTTTGGAGTAGAGAGTGTTTAAGAAAGAGAGCAAATCCTGCTCCTATGGGAAGAACAGGTGGCCACCAGCACTGTGTGGTTAGGGTGAGCTGGAATGCAGGTGTGGCTCTCTCATCAGCCAGTGTGGCTCCTTGGGACAAGCTGTGGCCTGCAAAAGGCCCTGATCAACGCCTCTCCCTCTGCACCCTTGAGGAACGGCCCCTGGGTTGAGTCCTGTCCAAATACATGGTAGGCTCCCAGTGCAGGGCAGGCTTGACTTCAGATTCTGTAGCTGTCACTCTGGGCCCCAGGGAGACGGGGCTTGGGAAAGATAAATCCGCATGTCTGTCCTCCAAGGAATCTGGATCGGGGGCTGTGAGCGGCAGAGGGAGGGAGGGGGAGGCCAGGCTGCAGGCTGTACTCACTTCTGCACGTTGCCCCTGGCCATGCCCTGCCAAGCGGGGCCCCTGCCAAGCAGGCCGGGTGCTGCTCCATCTGTGTTGAGCTGCCCCATGGCTTTGTGCGGGCAATCCTTCCCCCTCCGCCTTCAGCCCAGATGACCACTCATTTGCTTCCTGTCGCTGCAGATTAGATGTCTTTTCTAGAGTTTCACATAAATGGAATATGGTGTTTGCTCTTTTATGGATGGCTTCTTTTGTTTAGCATAAGGTTTTTGAAACTTATCTGGGTTGTGTGTGTCAAGAGTTCATTCTTTTTTGTTGCTGTGTAGTATTCCATTACAAAAATATTATGATTGCTTTATCCATTCATCAGATGAAGGGCAAAGTTGTTTCCAATGTTTAGCAATTACGAACAAAGCTGCTATAAACATTTGCATACCGGTTTTTGTGGCAATGTAAGTTTTCATTTCTTTTTGTTAAATACCTAGGAATGGAGTGGCCGGCTGGGTCTGACTGATTTTTTCTGGAGTGATGCCGGATCTGGGCTCCTCTGACAAGCCGCAGCCCTGGGCACAGCCTCCTCTGCTTGGCACTTTCCCATTTTCCCTCCTCTCTCTCATTTTCCTCTCCGCCTCTGCCACGTCCTCCTCTTTCTCCTGTCGGCTTCCCTTCTGCCCTCTCCATCCCCAGGCCTCTCCTGCCAAGCCCCTGGGCTCTCCCACAGAGGGGCAGTTGTGACAGGTAGCCCT